>PVIY010049555.1:0-16664 GCA_004026745.1 Myrmecophaga tridactyla | reverse complement strand
TCATTAGCTAACGGTTCACCCATCTCTAGTTTCTATGTATCTCTAAGTCCCCTATATTCTGTATTATAAGCCTCTGATTATATCTTTAGGCTGGTCATAAAACTGGAATCATACAGTATCTGTCCTTTTGTGTCTGGCTAATTTCACTCAGCATTATGTCCTCAAGGCTCATCCATCTTGTCATGTGCTTCAGGACATCATTTTGTCTTACTGCTGCATAATATTCCATCGCATGTATATGCCACATTTTGTTGATCCACTCAGCTGTTGATGGGCATTTGGTTTGTTTCCATTTCTTGGCAATTGTGAATAATGCTATTATGAACATTGGTGTGCAAATGTCTGTTTGTGTCATTGCTTTCAGCTTTTCTGGGTATATACCAGGTAGTGATATTGCTGGGTAATAGGGCAACTCGATATTTAGTTTCCTAAGGAACCACCAAAGAGTCTTCCATAGTGGCTACACCATTATACATTCCCACCAGCAGTGCATAAGTGTCCCAGTTTGTCCACATCCTCTCCAACATTTATAGTTTCCTGTTTGTTTAATAGCAGCCATTCTTATAGATGTGAGGTGGTATCTCATTGTAGTCTTGATCTGCATTTCCCCTATAGCCAATGAAAATGAACATCTCTTTATGTGCTTTTGATCCTCTGTATTTGCTCTTCAGAAAAATGCTTATTCATATGTTTAGCCCATTTTATAATTGGATTGTTTGTTCTTTTGTTGTTGAGTTGTATGATTTCTTTGTATATACAGGAAATCAAACCTTTGTCTGATATGTGATTTCCAAATATTTTCTCCCATTGAGTTGGCTACCTCTTCACCTTTTTGACAAAGTCTTTTGAAGTACAGAAGCATTTGATTTTGAGGAATTCCCATTTATCTATTTTTTCTTTTGTTGCTTGTGCTTTGGGTATAAAGTCTAGGAAGCTACCTCCTATTACTAGGTCTTGAAGATGTTTCCCTAAATTTTCTTCTAGGAGCTTTATGGTGCTAGTTCTTATATTTAGGTGTTTGAGCCACTTTGAGTCAATTTTTGTGTAGGGTGTAAGATAGGGGTCATCTTTCATTCTCTTGGCTATTGATATCCAGTTCTTCCATGCCCAATTATTGAAAAGACTATTTGTCTAAGTTCAGAGGATTTGGGGTCCTTGTGAAAAATCAGTTGACCATAGATTTGGTGGTCTATTTCTGTACTTTCAATTCAATTCCATTGGTCAATGCTTCTGTCTTTGTGCCAGCACCATGCTGTTCTGACCACTGTGGCTTTATAATAGGTTTTAAAGTCAGGGAGTGTTAATCCTCCCACTTGGTTCTTCTCTTTTAGGATGCTATTAGCTATTTGGGGTCTCTTTCCCTTCCAGATGAATTTGGCAGTTAGCTTTTCCAAATATTCAAAATAAGTTGTTGGAATTTTGATTGGTACTGTGTTGAATCTGTAGATCAATTTGGGGAGAATTGACATCTTAACTATATTTGGCCTTCCTATCCATTTCCACTTATTTAGATCTCCCTTGATTTCTTTTAGGAATGTTATGTAATTTTTGTGTACAAGTCCTTTATGTCTCTAGTTAAGTTCATTCCTAAGTATTTGATTCTTTTAGTTGCTATTTTGAATGGAATTTTTTCCTTGACTGACTCCTCAGCTAGGTCATTTCTTGTGTGTAGAAATGCTACTGATTTTTGCACATTAATTTTATATCCTGCCACCTTGCTGAATTTGTTCATTAGCTCAAGTAACTTTACTGTAGATTTCTCAGGATCTTTCAAGTACAGTATCATATCATCTGTAAATAATAAGAGTTTTACTTCTTCCTTTCCAACTTGGGTGCCTTTCATTTCTTTGTCCTGCCTGATTGCTCTAGCTGGAACTCCTAGCACAATGTTGAATAGTGGTGACAGTGGGCATCCTTGTCTTGTACCTGATCTTAGGGTGAAAGCTTTCAGTCTCTCTCCATTGATTACGATGCTGGCTGTCGGTTTTTCATATATTCCCTTTCTCATATTGAGATAGTTACCCTTGATCCCTATCTTTTGGAGTGTTTTTATCAGAAAAGAATGCTAAATGCTTTTTCAGCATCAATCGAGATGGATCATGTGATTTTTCCCTTTCTATTTGTTAATGTACTGTATTATATTAATTGATTTTCTTGTGTTGAATCATCCTTGTATTCCTGGTATGAAGCCCACTTGGTCATGGTGTATAATTCTTTTTTTCTTGGGGGGGGTGAGTGGTGTATAATTCTTTTAATGTGCTGTTGGATTCAATTTGCTAATATTTTATCGAGAATTTTTGCATCTATGTTCATTAGGGAGATTGGCTTGTACTTTTCCTTTCTTATAGCTCTTTACCTGGTTGTAGTATTAAAATGATATTAGCTTCATAAAATGAGTTAGGTAGAGTTCTTTTTCCTCAATTTTTTTTGAAAAGTTTGAGGAGGATTGGTGTTAGTTCTTTCTGGAATGTTTGATAAAATTCCCCATGTGAAGCCATCTGGCCCTGGGCTTTTCTTTGTAGGAAGATTTTTGATGATTGATTGAATCTCTTTACTTGTGTTTGGTTTATTGAGATCTTCTATTTCTTCCTGAGTCAGTGTAGCTTGTTTGTGTGTCTCCAGGAATTTATCCATTTCATCTAAGTTGTCTAGTTTGTTGGCATGTAGTTTTTCATAGTACCCTCATGATTTCTTTTATTTTTTCAGGGTCTGTGGTAACACATCCCTTCTCATTTCTGATTTTGTTCATTTGCATCCTCTCTCTTTTTTCTTTGTCAGTCTTGCTAGTGGGTCATCAATTTTATTGATTTTCTCAAAGAACCAACTTTTGATTTTATTGATTTTTTTTCTATTGTTCTTTTATTCTCCCATTCATTTATCTCTGCTTTAATCTTTGTTATTTCTCTTCTCCCCATTCCCCCAAGGCAACTTTTGCAAATACTTCTTTATTCACTGTCCAAATAATGGGGTTATTATTGCTGTACTTTCTCAGGTTTCTGCAGGTTTGCTGTTAAGGCCTCGATTTTTGCTCTTTCTTGTTTTTTAATATAGGCATTTAGGGCAATAAATTTCCCTCTCAGCACAGCCTTTGCTGCATCCTGTAAGTTCTGATAAATTGTATTCTCATTTTCCTTCATCTCCATATAGCTACTGATTTCTCTAGCAATTTCTTCTTTGACCCACTAGTTGTTTAAGAGTGTCTTATTTAATCTCCATATATTTGTGAATGTTCTCATTCTTTGGTGGTTATTGAGCTCCAGCTTCATCCCATTGTGATCAGAAAAAGTGCTGTGAATAATTTCAATATTTTTATACTTATAAAGACCTGTTTTGTGCCCCAGCATATGATCTGTCCTGGAGAATGTTCCATGAGCACTAGAGAAGAATGTATAACCTTGTGCTTTGGGGTACAATGACCTATATATGTCTGTTAGGTCTAATTCATTTATCAAGTTATTTAAGGTCTCTATTTCCTTGTTGATCTTCTATCTGGTTGTTCTATCTATAAAGGAGGGTGGTGTACTGAAGTCTCCTACTATTATTGTTGAAACATCTATTGCTCTCTTCAGTTTTGTCAATGTCTGTCTCATGTACTTTGGAGCTCCTTGGTTGGGAGCATAAACATTTATGATTGTTATATTTTCTTGGTGGATTGACCCTTTAATTAGTCTATAGTGTCCTTCTTTGTCTCTTATGATGTCTTTACATTTAAAATTTATTTTGTCCAATATTAGTATAGCTACTCTTGCTTTCTTTTGGTTACAACTTGCGTGGAAAATCTTTTTCCATCTTTTCACTTTCAATCTATTTGTATCCTTGCATCTAAAATGAGTCTCTTGTAAGCAGCATATAGCTGGATTATAATTTCTTAATCCATTCTGCCAATCTGTATCTTTTAATTGGTAAATTTAGTCCATTAACATTCAAAGTTATTACTGAAAATGCATTTCTTGATTCCACCATCTTATCTTTTTTATTTTATTTGGCAGATCTATATATTCTTTTCCCTCTTTCTCTTTGTATTCTTTAAATGACCCTTAATGGCACTCTTCAATTCTGTGCCCTCCTCCAGACCTCCCTCTCCTGTCTTTTTGTTTCAGCCCGGCAGAACTCTTTTTAGTATTTCTTGTAGGGCCGGTCTCTTGTTGACAATTTCTCTCAGGACTTCTTTGTCTGTGAAAGCTTTAATCTCTCCCTCAATTTTGAAGGACAATTTGGCTGGTACAGAATTCTCGTCTGGAAGTCTTTCTCTTTCAGGATCTTGAAAATACCATACCACTGCCTTCTCACCTCCACGGTACTAGTTGAGTAGTCTGAACTCAGTCTTATTTTATTTCCCTCGTATGTAGTAGATTGTTTTTCTCTTGCCGCTTTCAGGATTTTCTGCTTCTCTTCATCATTTGAGAGACTGATTAATATGTGCCTTGGGGAAGGCCTATTTGGATTTATTCCGTTTGGAGTTCTTTGGTCTTCTTTGACTTGTATATTTATGTCCTTTATGAGGGCTGGGAAGTTTTTTTTACTTTTTAAAAATTTATTTATTAATTAAAAAAATTAATAAACCAAATAAAACGTTAACATATATAATCAGTAATTCACAATATCATCACTTAGTTGCATATTCATCATTTCTTAGAACATTTGCATCAATCAGAAAAAGAAATAAAAAGACAATAGAAAAAGAAATAAAATGAAAACAGAAAAAAAAATATTATGCCTACCATACCCCTTACCCCTCACTTTCATTGATTACTAGCATTTCAAACTAAATTTATTTTAACATTTGTTTCCCCTATTATTTATTTTTATTCCATATGTTCTACTGGTTTGTTGACAAAGTACATAAAAGGAGCATCAGACACAAGGTTTTCACAATCACACAGTCACATTGTGACAGCTGTATCATTATTCAATCATCCTCAAGAAACACAGTTCTACATTTTCAGGTAGTTCCCTCCAACCTCTCAGTTACATCTTGAATAACAAGGTGATATCCATTTAATGCGTAAGAATAATCTCCAGGATAACCTCTCGACTGTGTTTGGAATCTCTCAGCCATTGACACTTTGTCTCATTTCACTCTTCCCCATTTTGATCGAGAAGGTTTTCTCAATCCCTTGATGCTGAGTCTCAGCTCATTCTAGGATTTCTGTCCCACGTTGCCAGGAAGGTCCACACCCCTGGGAGTCATGTCCCATGTAGACAGGGGGGAGGGTGGTGAGATTGCTTGTTGTGTTGGTTGGAGAGAGAGGCCACATCTGAGCAACAAAAGAGGCTCTCTTGGGGGATGACTCTTAGGCCTAAATTTTAAGTAGACTTGACCTATCCTTTGTAGGATTAAGTTTCATATGAACAAACCCCAAGACTGGGGGCTCAGCCTATAGCTTTGGTTGTCCACATTGCTTGTGAGAATATCAAGAATTCAACTTGGGGAAGTTGAATTTCTCCCCGTTCTCACCATTCCCCGAAGTGGGCTTTGCAAATACTTTTCCACTCACTGATTGAATCACTCTGGGATTCATTGGGGCATCACTCTGGACAAACCAACAAAATCTCATGTCCTATCTGAGATTCCAAGTGCTTATGGTGTTCGATCAAACTATCTACATAAGTTATATAGGGTTGGGAAGTTTTCCCCTATTATATCCTCAACTACTCTTCCTAGCCCTTTACTCCTCTCTTCTCCTTTGGGGACACCAATGATTCTTACATTTGTGCACTTTGTTTTGTCTATCATTTCCCTGAGTTCCCATTCAGTTTTTTCCATCTTGTTTTTGCCATTTGCTGTTTTGAGTCTTTGAAGTCAATTATGCTGTCCTTTATATCATTTATTCTTCCTTCTGTCTCTTCAAATCTGGTGTTGTGTGTCTCTAGTATTTTTTTTATTTGGTCAACAGAGTCTTTAATCTCTGTGATATCCACTATTTTTCTATTTATTCTTTCAAATTCCTCTTTATGCTCTTCTACTGTCTTCCTGATCTCCTTTATGACATTTACTATCCTACTTATTTTATTAAGTAGCATTGTTAGAACATCTTTGATTAGTTGTTCTAGTGTCTGTGTCTCCTGTGGTGTTTTAATTTGGTCATTAAGCAGGACTATATCTGTCTGCATTGTGATATTCTTAGTGATCTTCTGCTGTCTTCGTGGCTTGTAGATATCTTGATTGATTTCCTTTGGGAGTGATTTCTTTCAGTAGTCTAAAGCCTTGTGTTTGCGGGATGTTTGTACAGCAGGGAGCAGGGCATAGGGTGTGGTCATTTGTCTCAGGGCAGATATAGGTGCAGGTTGGGGATGTTACACTGATGCTTATGAACATTGGCACCCAGCAGCCAGGGAGGATGTAGCTTTGTGGGTGCACCAGTCTGGGGGGCATAACTCTGGTATGTGCTGGTCTAAGGCACAGGGCCCTTTGCACGCATTTGTAGAGCTGTGGCAGCAGGTCAGCATTATTCCTTCGTGGATTGAGGCAGATATGACGTGGCGATGCAGGTCAGCACTTTCTCAGAGCTGGGAAGTGTGGCTGAGGGCCATGCACATGCATGGTTCTAGAACTGCTGTAAAGTATGGTTCCCAGAGCTGAATGATGTGATTGTGGGCCCATGCACGTGCGTGGGCCTGGTAGTGTCATAAACGGACGCACAGAGCTCAGATCGGGGGAGTGAGGATGTGTGACACTATGGGCAGGGGTTGATTGGGGTGGTGGGGCTGGTGGGGGGATGGGGTACAGGGTAGCCTAAGTATGGAGGTTAGTGCTCGCAGCCTTTATTCACTGGGAACAGCCTGCAGGGGGCAGGGAGGGGGAGGAAGTGCTCAGGAGGCATGCAGGAGAGGTGGGTTAGGCTGCACTTGGGGTGGGGGTGGGGGACAGGTATGTGCACTTGGGCTGGTGGGGGGGGGGTTGCCTGAAGTGTGGGAAATGGGAGAGTGTGATGGGGTTTGGGCACATGGGGGTGGGGTGAGTCTCTGGTCATGGGGCTGTGCTGGTGAGGGTACTGCATTCAAGGAATGCAAATGGCTTACTTCCTAGTCCCGTGGTCCCGTCTGTGCACTCCCGCAGGCTCTGCGACTCCGTGCTGTGGCACCAGGCTCCAGCTTTCTGCTTTTCAATTCCTGGGCCTCTGCAACCAGGGCTGCCCCATGTAGTGCAGAAGGTTCTCCCAGGTCAGCCGCACTCCTGAATTGCCACCCGAGTTGCTCTCCTGTCCCATCTCTGTCTTTTCCATGCAGCAAGGCTAAGCTCGAGCTAGTCTATTCCTGTGTATAAGTATTTATTCCTCAATATTTTATTCTTTTGGTTGCTATTGTAAATGGAATTTTTTATTGATTTCCTCCTCAGATTGCTCATTACTAGTGTGTATGGGTGTTGATCTTATACCCTGCCAGTTTGCTGTACTCATTTAATAGCTCTAGGAGCTTTGCTGTGGATTTTTCAGGATTTTTCAACATACAGTATCACATCATCTGCAAACAGTGAGAGTTTTACTTCTTCCTTTCCAATTTTGAGCCTTTTATTTCTTTTTCTTTTTTAATTGCTCTGGCTATTATGTTGAATAGCAATGTTGAATAACAATGGTGACAGTGAACATCCTTGTCTTGTTCCTGATCTTAGGGGAAAAGCTTTCAGTCTTTCCCCATTGAGGATAATGTTAGCTGTGGGTTTTTTGTACGTTCTCTTTATCATGTTGATGAAGTTCCCTTCTATTCCTATCCTTTGATGCGTTTTCATAAAAAAAAAAGGATGTTGAATTTTGTAAATGCGTTTTCTGCATCCATTGAGATGATCATGTGGTTTTTCTGCTCTGATTTGTTGATATGGCGTATTACATTAATTGATTTTCTTATGTTGAACCATCCTTGCATGCCTGGAATAAATCCCGCTTGGGTCGTTGTGTATAATTCTTTTAATGTGCTGCTGGACTCAATTGCAAGAATTTTTTTTGAGGATTTTTGCATCTATATTCATTAGAGAAATTGGTCTGTAATTTTCTTTTCTTGTAGTATCTTTGTCCTGGCTTTGGTATGAGGGTTATTTTGGCTTCTTAGAATGAGTTAGGTAGCTTTCCCTCCTCTTCAATTTTTTTGAAGAGTTTGAGCATGATTGGTACTAATTCTTGAATGCTTGGTAGAATTCACATGTGAAGCCATCTGGTCCTGGAATTTTCTTTTTGGGGAGATTCTTGATGATTGATTCAGTTTCTTTACTTGTGATTGGTTTGTTAAGGTCATCTGTTTCTTCTCAAGTCAATGTTGCTTGTTCATGCCTTTCTAGGAAGTTGTCCATTTCATCTACGTAGTCTAGTTTGTTAGCATATAGTTGCTCATAGTATCCTCTCATTACCTCCTTTATTTCTGTGGGGTCAGTGATTATGTCTCCTCTCCCATTTCTGATTTTATTTATTTGCATCCTCTCTCTTTTTCTTTTTGTCAGCCTGGCTAGTGGTCCATCAATTTTACTGATTTTCTCAAAGAACCAATCTCTGGTTTTGTTGATTTTCTTGATTGTTTTCATGTTCTCAATTTCATTTATTTCTGCTCTAATCTTTGTTATTTCTTTCCTTTCATTTGCTTTGGGATTAGTTTGCTGTTTTTTCTCGAGTTCTTCCAAGTGAACAGTGAATCCCTCAATTTTTGCTTCTTCTTCCTTTTTAATATAGGTGTTTAAGGCAATAAATTTCCCTCTTAGCACTGCCTTTGCTGCATCCCATAAATTTTGATATGTTGTGTTTTCATTTTCATTTGCCTCAAGATATTTAATTATTTCTCTTGTAATTTCTCTCTTGACCCACTGGTTGTTTAGGAGTATGTTGTCTAGCCTCTATATATTTGTGAAATTTTATTTTCTGGCCCTCTGCCTGTTACTGATTTCCAACTTTCTTCCGTTATGATCTGAGAAAGTGTTCTGTATGATTTCTATATTTTAAAATTTATTGAGACTTGGTTTGTGACCCAGCATATGGTCTATCCTTGAGAATGATCCATGAGCACTTGAGAAAAAGGTGTATCCCACTGTTGTTCTAAAAATGTCTGTTAGTCTAGTTAATTTATTGTATTATTCAAATTCTCTGTTTCTATATTGATCCTCTGTCTCGATGTTCCATCCATTGATGAGAACAGGGAATTGAAGTCTCCAACTATTATGGTAGAGGTGTTTGTTTCTCCTTTCCGTGTTGTCAATGTTTGCCTCATGTATTTTGGAGCATTCTGGCTTAGTGTATAAATGTTTGTGATTGTTATGTCTTCTTGTTGAATTGTTCCTTTTATTAATACATAGTATCCTTTGTCTCTTTTAATTGTTTTACATTTGAAGTCTAATTTGTTGGATATTAATATAGCTACTCCTGTTCTTTTCTGATTGTTGTATGCATGAAATATCTTTCTCCAACTTTTCACTTTCAGCCATTTTTGTCCTTGAGTGTGAAATGAGTCTCCTATAGACAGCATATAACTAGGTCCTGTTTTTTAATCCATTCTGCCAGTCTGTGTCTTTTGATTGGGGAGTTTAATCCATTAACATTTAGTGTTATTACTGTAAAGGCAGTACTTTCTTCTACCATTTTGCCTTTTGGATTTTATATGTCATATCTAATTTTTTTCTCTTTTTACTTTTACTGATAGTCTTCATTTCTACACTCTTCTCCTGACTCCTTCTCCTGCCCTTTTCCTATCTACCTGTAATGCTCCCTTTAGTATTCCTTGCAGAGCTGATCTCTTGGTCACAAATTCTCTCAGTGATTGTTTGTCTGAAAATGTTTTCATCTCCCCTTCATTCTTTTTTTTTTTTTTTTGCATGGGCAGGAACCAGGAATTGAACCCAGGTCTTTGGCAGCAGATGAGAACTCTGCCTGCTGAGCCACCATGGCCTGCCCTCCCCTTCATTTTTGAAGGACGGTTTTGCTGGATACTGAATTCTTTGTTGGCAACTTTTCTTTTGTAGATTCTTACATGTATCATACCACTGATCTCTCGCCTCCATGGTTTCTGCTGAGAAATCCACATAAAGTCTTATTGGGCTTTCCTTGTATGTGATGGATTGCTTTTCTCATGCTGCTTTCAAAGTTCTCTCTTTCTCTTTGACATCTGACAGTCTGATTAGTAAGTGTCTTGGAGTATGTCTATTTGGATTTATTCTGTTTGGGGTATGTGCACCTCTGGGATCTGTAATTATATGTCTTTCATAAGAGATGGGAAATTTTCAGTGATAATTTCCTCCATTAGCCTTTCTCCTCCTTTTCCCTTCTCTTCTTCTTCTGGGACACCCACAACACATATATCTTCAAGCACTTCATGTTGCCATTCAATTCTCTGAGTCCCTGCTCATATTTTCCCTATATTTTCTTTTGCATTCTGGATTTTAGATGCCCAATCCTCTAGTTAACTAATCCTTTCTTCTGCCTCTTCAAATCTATCATTGTAGGTTTCCATTTTTTTCATCTCTTCTGTTGTGCCTTTCATTCCTATAAGTTCTGTGATTTGTTTTTTCAAACTTTCTTTGTCTGTTTTTTGTTTGCCCAATGTCTTCTTTATATCCTCCCTCAACTCATTGATTTGATTTTTGATGAGATTTTCAATGTCTACTCAAACATCCCATATTAGTTGTTTCAATTCCTTTATCTCGTTTGAATTGTTGGTTTGTTCCTTTCACGGACCATTTCTTCAATTTTCCTAGTATGACTTGTTATTTTTTGCTGGTGTCTAGGCATTTGTTTTCCTTATTTAGTTATTCTGGAGGTTGTTTTAAGATTTTCTTGCTGGACGGCTTTGTTCTCTATCTGTTCTTTGGCATTCAGTTTGATTTATTCTAGACCCCTAGCATAGGTGCTGTTTAACTGATCAGAATTTTTCAGTTCTTGTTTTTCTTTTTCTTGCCCCGCCTATACAGAGACTTTTTTTTTTGAGGAGGGTCTCCTCAGATATTATAGATGCCAGTCAGATTTTCCCAGACTGGACTGGCCCACATCTCAGGATGAGAGAGTAGCCTGCATCAGTTTTTCCTGAAGGTGAGACCCAGCAGGTTGACAGACTTTCCTCTTGAGCTTCTAGACTCTGTGTTTTTCCTATCTTGCCCAGCATGTGGCGCTTGTTTGCCTGTAGCTTCCCACCAGGGTAAAGTGGTGTGGTGACTTTAATTTCAGGAGACTCTCCTTGCCAGGGGTGTGCTTGAGACAGAGGTGAGGTGGTAAGTTGGCATTAATTGCTTCAGTTTTCCAGTCCCTGGGGCTTGGATCCCTTCAGGTAGGAATTCCACTTGAGCTGGGCCACACATTTCTCTACAGGAAGATACACCCTTTAGGGTATTAACTCCTTTCATCTGACTAGTTACTTTGTTTCTCAGACCAGCATAATTCCACCCTTGTCTGGAGCAGTGCTGGAGCCTGAGAAAGCTTCCACTTCTATTTAATGAGCTGTTCAGTAGTAGAAACAAAGCAAAAAAGTAAAAATCCTTCTCAAAGCAGGACCCCTGCTCCTTGGGTTTGGCAATCAAGAGCTTAAGTTGGTACATGGCTCTATATACCTCCAGGCTCTATGTGTCCCCTTTTCTTGGGGTCTAGCCCTTTTGTAGTATTTTGTGCTGTCCTACTCAGAAAGCCTGAGGTTTTCTTTTTTTTTTTTCTGTCAGCCCTGCCCCCTTTCTGCCAGGGCAAAAACTCCTAGAATCTTTGGCCCTTATTCCAGGTTTATCTGAGCTGGGGGCCTATTTTCAGTAGCCAGAATTTGTTAATTAATTCTGCGAGTGGAGCTTGCTTGAACTAATCCCCTGCTGCTATTAAAGTCTGTTTTCTTTGCACTCAGGGAACCAGTCTGCTGTGCCCATGGGGGAGGGGCACCGACCTCCGCATCTTGGGAGACTTCCACACTTCTGTGTGGGGTCTCAGCCGGTCCAGCTTGTCCACACTGGTATATGCTGTGTGTGCAGTTGCTAATGTAGCCCTAGCAATTGTTCTCTATTGTACCTGGCTATTTACTAGCTACTCTGTAGGATAAACTAAATTTCACACCTCAGTTAGCCACCATCTTGCCCATTTGTGGATGTTTTTATTGACTGTGTGCTTTGGAGCTCATGTTCTGTGACAGCTGAATTGGCTGCAGTGGCTGATGGCTGATGTTCAGCTGGGGCTGTCTGACAGTCTCATCAATTATGTCCAGAAGAGGCTTAGGTTCTAGTTCAACTAAAGATGACTTTGATTCTAGCAGTTGTAACTGCTTACTTAAAGTATGTTTCATTTCAGAAGATGTGAAGAAGGGCCTCACTTGACCAACTTAAAAATATGGATGTTTCAATGCCTGGCTTGCTATTGGTCGTTTCTTTGGATCCCAATTCAACATTTCATTCCTGAGCTGAATAGCTTCATTACTGACATTGGAAATACGAGTTTTTAAGTTTTTGTGAACACACTGGGTGTTCTAGTTTGAAAGCTGCTGGAATGTGATATACCAGAAACAGAACAGCTTTTAAAAAGTGGAATTTATTAAGTTGCAAGTTTTACAGTTTTAAGGCCATGAAAATGTCCAAATTAAAGCAAGTCTATAAAAATGTCCAATCTAAGGCATCCAGGAAAAGATACCTTGGTTCAAGTAGGCTGATGACATTCAGGGTTTCTCTCTCAGCTGGAAAGGCACATGGCCAGATCTGCCAGCTTTCTCTTCAACGGCTTCCCTGGGGCTCTGCCCATTCTATTGGCTCTGTTGGTTATGGTGGCTCTTGTGGCTCTAAAGCTTTTCCAGAATGGTTCCCTCTTAAAGGGCTCCAGTAAGCAACCCCACCTTGAATGGGTGGACACTCATCTCCATGGATACCATCTAATAAAATGTTACAACCTACATTTGGGTAGGTCATATCTCCATGGAAACAATAAAAAAGATTCCACCCAGCAATACTGAATGAGGATTAAAGGACACAGTTTTTCTGGGGGTACATAATAGCTTCAAACCAGCACACTGGGGGAAGTGGAAATTCATGGAGTATGCAAGCTGGTACTCATCTAGCCAGTCTTTTTGGGAGTCCCTAAGACTTGACAAATTTTAAAGATTTCATCAACCTCACTTGTCCATGGGAAATGTGGTCTTAACATGTACAATTTAGCAATTATACTCCCAATGGGGGGGGCTGTAAATGAAGATCTTAATAAGACTTCAGGAGCACGATACCATCTGGTAGATAGATAATGGGTATATGGTATCTGTGATCTTAATTCTTTTGCAAGTCCAAAATCATCAATTTTCACAAATTCAGGACCCATGCAAAACAAGTTTTCTGGCTTCATGTCCCTATGGAAAAAAACATGTTTATGGATGAAAACCAACCTTTGCAAAATTTCATACATAATATTTCTGATAAGTGACACAGGGAATAACTTGTTTCTGTTTTTGATCAATTGACAGACATTTTCTTTCTTATATTCAAATACAAAATATACATGGTTATTTTCTCTGATAACTTCTTCCAGTTTAATCACATTGGCATGATTAAGTTTCTTCAGAGACTTGATTTGTCTCAAGTTCATACATTCATCCCAAGAATAGAACTTCCTCCTCATCCTTTTTTTTGCTAAACTAAATTGTTTATTTTTCTGCGAAGTCCTCTCAGTTCTGATATGTTACACTGTATGTGACATTTCAGTCTTTTACTATCACACAAATGCCTGTCCCCATAGTAGTTGCCTTTAAAAAAAAATATTTTATTGAGAAATTTTCATACACATAACAGTCCATACATGATATACAATCAATGGCTCACTATATCAACACATAGTTGTGTATTCAGCACTATGATCATTTTTAGAACATTTGCATCACTCCAGAAAAAGAAAATAAAAAGAGAAAAAAAAACTCATAGAGCCCATATCCCTTACCCCTTCCTCTCCCTGAACACCAGTATTTCAATCTACCCAATTTTTTACCCTTTAGCCGCCCCTCTCATTTATTTTTTATCCTATTTTTTTACTCACCTGTTCATATTCTGGATAAAATAAGCATCAGACACAAAGTTTTCACAATCACATGGTCACATTGTAAAAGCTGTATTGTTATACAATCATCTCCAAGAATCAAGGCTACTGGCACATAGCTCAACAGTTTCAGGTACTTCTCTCTAGCCACTTCAATACACCATAAAATAAAAAGGGAAATCTATATAGTGCACAAGAATAACCTCCAGGATAACCTCATGACTGTTTGAAATCTCTCGGCCACTGAACTTCATTTTATCTCATTTCTCTCTTCCCCCATGTTCTAGTTTGCTAGGTGCCAGAATGTAATATACCAGAAACAAAATGGCTTTCAAAAGCGGGAATTCATTACGTTGCAAGTTTACAGTTCTAAGACCATGGAAATGTCCAGATTAAGGCACCAACAAGAGGTTACCTTCACTTAAGAAAGGCCGATGAAGTTCAGGGTTTCTCTCTCAGCTGGAAGGGCACATGGCAATGTCTGCTAGCTTTCTCTCAGGGCTTCTTGTTTCATGAAGCTCCCCCAGTGGTGTTTTCCTTCTTCGTCTCCAAATATCTCTGGCTGTTTGGGCTCTAAAGTTTTTTTCCAAATGGTTCCCTCTTAAAGGGCTCCAGTAAGCAATCCCACCTTGAAAGGGTGGAGACACATCTCCATGGAAACCATCTAACCAAAAGTTACCACCCACAGTTGGGTGGGTCACATCTCCATGGAAACAATAAAAAAGCTCCCACCCAGAAACACTGAATAAGGATTAAAGAACTTGGCTTTTCTGGGGTCCACATATAGATGTTCCTCTTTGCTTTCTGGTATATTGGAGCAGATAGAGGGAAATATCTGAAATCTCTGAGCTGCAATTCAGCTGCCTTGATCTCTGAGTAATGATAGCCTTTATCTTGTGCCCTTGTGATTGTAAAAACCTTATGACTGACCCTCATTGTACCATTTTTATCTAGTTTTACAACTTTAGAGTCTAGTGATCACTAAAGACAGCTGCTGATATTTACTAATGAAGGGACTTAGGTCAGACCAGAACTGATCCACTCCAAGTCCAAAGTTATCTTGAGACTGGATCCATCCAAAATGGGCCCACCTAACGTGTGCAGTAGCCTAGACTTTAAGTCACTATGCCTAATTATAATACTAAAAATCACACCCATCATAGTATTAAGACTGCTGTTTTCTTACATATGTTTTGTGACAAAGCATGTAATCAGTCTGCACATGCTCAATAATTAGATCACTTTTAATTATATCATCTGGAGCTATTTATCCTAAAACCTAAAGGCCATCTGATCTCCTGCTTCATTCCTAGCAATTAACTCTTTTTCTCTTTGAAACCCTGGTATCTCAGGAATTTGTCATTGAGCATATCCGACAGAAAATCCACCACCTTTGTCAGGTAACAAATATGTAATAGCAGAAAACTTATACAATGACATAATGCAGAAAACATGTGCAGCACAGTGTCTGGTGCGTAAACTTTCTAAAAAATGCAGGCGTGTCCTGTCTTGTGCCTTTGGACGGGTAACAACCTGGTGGTAGTGAAAGACAAGGATGGACAAGCCTGAATTGCAGATTAGTGCCTTCCACCCACTGCTCAGGGGCCATTGGAGGGTCCGCTCCCCCCAGGTGCTGGCTTCGATGCTCTCTCCTTTCCTCCCTGTTTGGAAATGTCTGAGGCACTTCCCAGGATGCTGGTATACAATTTGCATTCCACTGAATAGGTAGGGAAAACATTTTTCCTCCCCCTCTGCAGCTCACATCACTCACACGGCCACAGCGTGAGGTAACACAGAGCCAAAGACTTAAAGGTCTAGTCTAATCCTTCTAGAATGCTGTTGAATGTGTGCTCCCTTTTTCCTATTCTCTAGGGCTGAGCTGGGGTTTGAGCCACAGGGTCCTAGCTCACAGGTGATAGGGCCATTCCGATCACAGGGATTGGCTCCCTTGAGGGGCCAGTGGCTGCTGAGCTTCACCCCGCCCCTAATTCCTGATCTCAACTAAAGCCCTGATAGAGCCAGACTCAACCTTTTCCCAGCCCCAGACGCCTCAGGTCCTCCAGGCAGCTCTCCCACAGGTGGGTGTTTGCTCCCAGAGGGACGGGACCACTCTCCCTGGTAGCTGGCTTCTCTCCAAAGTGGCTCTGTAATCTTGAGTCCGAAACCCCGGCTCCCGCCTGCTCACTTTTGAAACTCTAAGCTCCTTCCCACTTCTGCTCTTGACTGTGGTGTTACAAGTAGAGGGGCTGCGCTGGAGTGGAGGGCTGAGTGCCTTTGGGGAGGATGAGACGGGAGCAGAAGAGCTGGCCTGGGGATGGCTGGGATGGAGTTTGGGGCTGCCCTGGAGGACCTCCCACTGGGACGGGTGCTGAGAAGGGGTGCTGTTAGGAGGGGTGACACGGGAGCTGGGAGGCAGGGGCTGAGGTCAGGGGAGATGGGGGAAGCCAAGCTGCCCTTTGTCTCCGTGTCTTCCTCCCTGCTGGGCCATGGCGCCAGGCTGGGCTCCACAGCTCCGTGGGATGGGGCTGGGTCTGTGCCTGAGAGTGGGCGCAGGAGTTCTGAGAACAAACTGGGGCCAGAGTTGACTTTCTTTTGTTTTTGGGGTGGAAACCTGAGGTCTGGTATTTCCACAGTTTTGTTCACTCCAAGATCCTGGCTAAGTTACTGTCTCCTGGCCGCCACGAGGAGACTTCTCTGCTGCTTCTCCCTCCCCCG
>PVIY010049554.1:0-16672 GCA_004026745.1 Myrmecophaga tridactyla | reverse complement strand
TTTTTTGTATTGTTGTAATCCAGTAGCCTTGATCTTCGATAATAGTTGTATAACTATATAGCTTTTATTGTGTGACCCCATGATTGTAAAAACCTTGTGACTGACACTCCCTTTACCCAGTGTAGGGATAGATGAGTAATAAAATTAAGACATGCATGAAAAAAACAATAGGTCTGATTGCTGCCTATCATAACTTGCCAACCCCCAGCCAGGACCATTCCAGCCAATCCTAAAGAACACCTAGGGCAATAGATAAGATTACACAAGGGTTCCATGCACTAGGGTAACTTTCCAGAAACCTACAACCTCCAGATGGGTCCCTGGCCCAAATGAGTCCTGAACCTAGAGGGCCCAGCCTCTCCAGAACATTACCTAGTTCCATCTCCCTACCCCATATTATTTACAGACACTTACAACATGAAAAAGTTAGAATGGCCATAACCCAAACACTTCTAAAGAGAGGGATAGAAATATTAAAGATGATAGTGGAGTTATACAGAGAAGATAGGATTTAGCAAATGAATATGGATGCCGAATCATTAAATTGATACCTCTTTTAGTCTCCATTATTTATGAGCAGCTAGAAGTAAAAACCTAAAATTGTGGAATTGTAACCCATGCCAAACTCAGAAATATGTTCTACAACTAAAAATAATAATAATAATAATAATAATAGGTCTGCAATGTGGGGGAAAATACCCCTACCTAATAGTTTTAGTACTACTTTAATAATCTTTCATCAATTATAATAAATATAACTATTGTTAAACAATAGCAGAATTATAAAAAGTGTTATGATCAATTGTAACAAATATTCCACACCAATGCAAATGGTGGTGGTGGGGTGGTGTATGTCAATCCTGTATTTCATACACAATTGCTCTGTTAACCCACAACTTCTCTAAAAAACGTTTTAATTTAAAAAGAAAAATATTAGCTAAGTGAAAGAAGCTAGTTACCAAAGACCACATATTGTGTGATTACATTTATGGGAAATATCCACAGAAAGCCAAATCTATAGAAACAAAAAGTAGATTAGTGTTTGCCAGGGATAATGGGTTGAAGGAAATGGGGAGTGAGTGCTGTTGGGTACTGAGTATGTATTTGGAGTGATGAGAATGTTTAAAAATTGATTATGGTTGTGGTGTGGTGTGTTGAATCACAAATCAGTGAACATACTAAAAATCACTAAATTGTATCCTGAAATTGGTATACTGTATGAAATGTAAAATATATCTTAAGTAAATATATTTAAAATGAATTTAAGGACATTTCACTAAAGAAATATACAAAAGTTCAATTAGCACATGAAAATATCCTCTATACCATTAGATATTAGGGAAATACAAATTAAAAGGGTAATGAGATACACTTTGTACACAAATGAATGTCTGTAATAAAGTCAGACAATAACAAATGTTGGTGAGAATGTGGGGAAACTGGAACCCTCATATATTGCTGGTGGGTACATGAAATGCCATTTTAAAAAGTACTTTTCCAGTATCTTAAAACATTAAACATAGATTTGTCATATGACACTGTGATTCCACTCCAAGATAATCTACCCAAGGAGTTAAGACATGTGTTTACATAAATATTTGAAGGTGAATTTTGATAGCATCATTTCACAATTGCCAAAAAATAGAAACACCCCAACTGTCCAACAGCTAATAAATGGATAAACAAAACATGGTATGTCCGTACAATAAAATACCATTCAGAAATATATATATACTATTCAGCAATAGAAGGAATAGAGAACTGATACATAGTACAACATGAATGAACCTCAAAAGCATATTAAGTAGAAGCCTCATATTGTATAATTCTACTTATATGAAATGTCCAGAAAAGGCAAATGTATAGAAACAGATTTATGGTTCCTTGGAGCAGATGGTAGCACTAGGGAGTGTGGTGATGATTGCACAACTGCAAATTTTTAAAGCAAATTGAATTGTCACTTAAATGAGTGAATATTCTTGTATGTAAATTATACCTCAATAAAGCTGTTTGAAAAAATTAAAGAGAGATGGGAGTTGTTGTAGTCAGGATTCTCTAGGCAGACAGAAACAGCAGAAGATATCTGTAAATACAAGATTTTATGAAAGTGTCTTATGCACCTGTGGGGATGCATGAGTCCAAATTCTGTAGGGCAGGCCATGAACTGGCAACTCTGATGAAGGTCTTCAATGAATTCTGCAGGAGAGACTGGCTGGCTGAAGTGTAGAGAAAGATTCTCTCTTCTAACCTCTTTAAAACCTTCAACTGATTAGATTAAACATCAGTTATTGTGGAAGATACTCCCCTTAGCCACCTGGAGATATAATCAGCCATAGATGCGATCAGTGTGCTGTTGATTTAAGTCCATGGAATGCCCTCACAGCAACAGATAGGCCATTGCTTGCTTTAACCAGACAACTGGGCAGCATCACCTGGTCAAGTTGACACAAGAACCTAATAATCACAGTCCACCCCTTGTCAACATGGCAACTATACACATCACCTTAAGCCATACTTGATCTCTAAATAAAAAACAGTAACAGACGTATTTTTTGCCTAACACTATTCAACTTTCCTGCATACAACTGGAAACACACTAAATCTCTCCAGAATAGAGTGCAAGTCCTGGTGTAACATTCACTCTTTTTTAAAAAAATATTTTTAGTGAGAAATCTTCATACACATACATTCCATCCACAGTAGACAGTCAGTGGCTCACAATATCCCTTAAAAGCCCTCAACTGATTGGATTATGTCATTGTGGGGGGGGGCACGCTTTAGGTGATCAGAGATGTAATCAGCCACAGATGCAAATCAACTGGCTGTTAATTTAATCAGCCAGCCACAAAATATCCTTGCAGCAATGGTCAGTCCAGTGCTTGTCTGACCAGACAACTAGGCATAATCGTTTGGCCAAGTTAACACCAGAACCTAACCTTCACAGGGGGTAACATTCACTCTTTAATTTGATATCCTATAAGTTAAATACTATAACATGAACAATACAGTAGATTATATGATAAAGGCGTTAAGATAGAGAGGGAAACAAGGTATTTGCTTTATGTACAAATACAAACATAACAATGCAAGGAAAAAAATAAACCATTAGAGTCATTGTTTCTGTAACTGGTCACTTGGTCATAGTTCATATTTATCATCACTTTCTTCCACTACCCATTCCATGTTCTCTTTATCTTCAGCAAGCACCTCATCTGACCATGGATCTTTGCCTAGTGGAGTGACTGAAATCTTCATTCCTGATGTTTCTGGGTCATTGGTAGTCCTGCCTGGATTGGGCTGTTGCAGTTTCTGTTGACTTTAATCACAGGGCATGGTAGCACTAAGAGATGTCCTGGGGGATCTCCTGTATTCCAGGAAAACTTTTCTTTACCTCTATTTTGTAGTTGCAGTCCTATCTCCTCTTGATAGAATCAATCACTCTAGCCAATACAGTAATCCCCTACTTTCCCTGTTGATTTGGAGGCATGAGAAGCCCAAAGTGGCCAGGTGGCTGTCTTAACTTCTAGTTCAATGGAATCATTGTTGTGATTTCTGGTGGAAGCCCTTCTTCTTCTGGATCTAAGACCTGTGGACCAGCATAGCTTAAGGTTTCAGGGACAGGAAGCAAAAGTTTTCCTAGTGGATCACTAGGAGTGACAGTGAGTGGTGCCACTCATTTCTACCCCTTGATTCCTGGACTCGTGAATCCTGGCTATGGGAGAAAGAGCACCGTAGAGTGGAAACAGATTCAGAGCATACACAAACTATTAGAGAACATTGACCCAACCCTGCAAGGTATTATGGTGCCACCTGGTTGGCACCATAATTGAGTCTTCAGAAGGCTATTCCACTTTTCTATCAATCAGCTGCTTCAAGATTATTGGGAACATGGTAAGACCAGGAATTCCATGAGCACATGCCTATTCCTGCACTTCATTTGCTATGAAGTGGGTTTCTTGATCACAAACAATGCTATGTATAATACCACGATGGTGGATAAGGCATTCTGTAAATCCATGAATGGTAGTTTTGGAAGAAGCCTTGCATGCAAGGAAGGCCAACCCATATCCAGGGTGTCTGTTCCAGTTAAAACAAATCACTGCCCCTTCCATGATGGAAGTGGTCCAATGTAATCAACCTGCCACCATATAGCAGGCTGATCAGCTCGGGGAATGGTGCCATATTGGGGGTTGAGTGTAGGTCTCTGCTGCTGGCTGATTGTTCATTCAACAGTGGCTGTAGCCAGGTCAGATTTTGGAAATGGAAGTCCATGTTGCTGAGCCCATGCATAACCTCCATCCCTACCACCATGACCACTTTGTTCATGAGCCCCTTGGGTAATGACAGGAGTGGCTGGGGAAAGAGGACTTGTATCCACAGGATGGGTCATCTTATCCACTCGATTATTAAAACCTTCCCTGCTGAAATCACTCTCTGAAGCACATTCACGTGGGACACAAATATATTCATGTTTTTTTGCCCACTGAGAAAGATCTCGTCACATACCTCTTACTCAGACCTCTTTGTCACCAATCTTACAATCATATTCCTTCTAAGTCCCTGATTATCCAGCAAAGCCCTTAGCAATGGCCCATGAGTCAGTATACAACATACCTATTGTCAGGTCTCCTTCCAAGCAAAATGAACAACCGGGTGCACTACTCGATGTTCCACCCACTGGGAGGATTTCCTCTCACCACTGTGCTTCAGGGACATCCCAGAAAGAGGCTGCAGTGCTGCAGCTGTCCACTTTCTGGTGGTGCCTGCATATCATTCAGAACCATCTGTAAACCAGGCCCGAGTTTTCTCTTCCTTAGTCAGTTGACTAGAGGTCACACCTCTGGGCTGGGTAAGAGAATGTAATGTGACAGGAGTGGGGACCATGGGAATTTGGTTCACTTCCTCATGTAACTTGTGTCTTCAGAATGTGCTTGGGCCCTATCTCATATATACCATTTCCATTTTTTTCTTTAAAATTTTTTATTGTTAAATATATATACAATTAAAAGAAAAAGCATGATTTTCAAAGTACACTTC
The DNA here is from genome assembly GCA_004026745.1 of Myrmecophaga tridactyla. Lineage (NCBI taxonomy): Eukaryota > Metazoa > Chordata > Mammalia > Pilosa > Myrmecophagidae > Myrmecophaga > Myrmecophaga tridactyla. The sequence continues at coordinate 11,635 of PVIY010049554.1, read as the reverse complement.
AATAAATAAATAAATACAGAACAGATTTAAGAGTTTGTACCATTCCACTATTTCAGATTTTTCCTTCTAGCTGTTCCAAATACTGGGGGCTAGAATCAATATTTTTCTTTTTTTGCGTGATAAATTACATATATACAAAAAATTTTCAATGCACATCACAACAATTAGCTGTAGAACAGATTTCAAAGTTTGGTATGGGTTATAACTCCAAAATTTTAGGTTTTTACTTCTAGCTGCTCTAAAATACTAGAGATTAAAATAAATATCAAAATATAATGATTTAGCAATCATACTCATTTGTTAAACCCTACCTTCTCAGCATAACTGCACCATCAGCTTTGATCTTTCTCCCAGTCTTTAGGGGTATTTGGGCTATACCCATTCTAACTTTTTCATATTGGAAGGGGCTGTTGATAATATGGGATAGGGGGATGGAACCAGTTGATGTTCTGGAGAGGCTGGCCCCTCTAGGTTTCAGGACTTTTCTTCTCCAGAGATCCATCTGGAGGTTGTAGGTTTCTGGAAAGTTACCCTAGTGCATAGAACATTTGTAGAATCTTACATATTGCCCTAAGTGTTCTTTAGGATTGGCAGGAATTGTTTTGGTTGGGGTTTGGCAAGTTGTGATAGGTAGCAATGTCTAACTGAAACTTGCATAAGAGTTACTCCAGAATTACCTCTCGACTCTTTTTGAACTCTCTCAGCCACTGATACCTTATTTGGTACACTTTTTCTCCCCCTTTTGGTCAGGATGGCATTGTTGATCCCATGGTGCCAGTGCCAGACTCATCCCTGGAAGTCATCTCCCATGTCACCAAGGAGACATTCACTCCTGGATGTCATGTCCCACATAGAGGGGAGGGCAATGATTTCACTTGCAGAGTTGGGCTTAGAGAGATTGAGGCCACATCTGAGCAACAAAAGAGGTCCTCCAGAAGTAACTCTTAGGAATATACCTATAGGTAGACTAAGCTTCCCCACTACATCATAAGTTTCACAAGAGCAAGCCTCGAGATCAAAGGCTTGGCCTATTGATTTGGGTGTCCCTAATGTTTGATACCGTGTCAGAGGCTTCCCCAGTGGTAAAGTTATACCATTTCCATTTTATGATTCAGTGCTACTGTGCATGCCCAACTTTATGACTTGGTGGGTGTGCCAGTTTGAATATTTGGTGGACCCCAGAAAAGCCATGTTCTTTAACCCTCATTCAATATTGCTGGCTGGGAGCATTTTCATGGAGATATGACCCACCCAATTGTGGGTGGTAACTTTTGATCAAATAGCTTCCATGGAGTTGTGACTCTACCCATTAATCCTTTAAAAGAGGAAATATTTTGGAGAGAGTCCCTTTTTTAGAGCCATGAGAAAGCCACAGCAGAGCTGAGCAGAGCCACGAGGCCGAAAGAACCACAGAGTCTGCCAGCCAGTGACATTTGGAGATGAAGAAGGAGAACGCCCCCATGGGAGCTTCATGAAACAAGAGGCTGGGAGAGAAAGCTAGCAGACTGTTGCCATGTTTGCCACATGCCTTCCCAGTTGAGAGAGAAACACTGAACCCATTGGCCTTTCTTGAGTGAAGGTAACCTCTTCTGGGTGTTTTAATTTGGACATTTTTATAGCCTTGATTTAATTAAAGCATTTCCTTGGCCTTAGAACTTTAAACTAGCAACTTATTAAATTCCCCTTTTTAAAAAGCCATTCCATTTTTGGTATATTGCATTCCAGCAGCTAGCAAACTAGAACAGTGGGGTCAGACAACTCCCAGCTCATGATGAGCAACTCAGTTCTCATGGTAACATGGTGGCCCATGGTTAAGCATGCAGCCTCTGTTAAGGGCCAGTAGTAGGCTAAAAGGCATTTCTCAAAAAGAGAGTAGTCATCTGCAGAGGATGGTGAGGCCTTACTCCAAAATTCTAAATACCTGTGTTGTGATTCTCCTACAGGGACCTGCCAAAGGCTCCAGACAGCATCTCTATTTGCCATTGACAAATTCAGCACCATTGGATCTGCTGGATCATATGGCTCAAGTTGCAGAGCAGCTTGTACAGTAGCCTGGACTTGTTGCAAAGCCTTCTTTTGTTCCTGTCCCCACTCAAAACTAGCAGCTTTTCTGGTCATTTGATAAATGGGTCAAAATAGCACACCCAAATGAGAAATATGTTGTTTCCAAAATCCAAAGAGGACAACTAGGCATTGTGCCTCTTTTTTTGGTCATATGCAACCCCTGGACACCTAGAAATTTCACTGAGGTGAAAGGCCCCTATATTTTTGTGTGATTTATCTCCCATTGTCTAACACACAAATGCCTTGCCAATTAGTCTAGAGTAGTTGCTACTTTTTGCTCACTAGGTCCAGTCATTATAGTAGATCAGTATGATGTCTTGTGGGAGGGAAAAATGATCAAGGTCTCTGAGGACTACGTTATGGCATAGGGCTGGAGAGTTGATATACCCCTGAGGCAAGACAGTGAAGGTATACTGCTGACCATGCCAGCTGAATGCACACTGTTTCTGGTGGTCCTTACTGACAGCTGTTGAGAAAAAAAGCATTTGCCAGATCAATAGCTTCATACCTGGTACTAGGAGATGTATTGATTTGCTCAAGCAATGATACCACATCTGTAATAGCAGCTGCGATTGGAGTCATCACCTGGTTAAATTTGTTGTAATCCACTATCATCCTTCAAGACCCATCTATTTTCTACACAGGCCAGATAGAGTTGAATGGGAGTGTGGAGGGAATCACCATCCCTGCATTCTTCATGTCCTTAAGAGTGGCACTAATCTTAGCAGTCCCTCCAGGAATTTGATATTGTTTCTGATTTACTCTTTTCCTAGGTAGGGGCAGGTCTGGTGGCTTCCACTTGGCCTATTCTACCATAATAACCCCCACTCCACAAGTCAGGAAACTGATGTGGGGATTCTGCCAGTTGCTCAGTATGTCTATTCCAATTATGCATTCCAGACTGGGAAATAACTACAGAATGGGTTCAGGAAGTCACTGGATCCACTCTGAGATGGACCTGAGCTAAAATCCATCACTCACCTGACCTCCGTAAGTCCCCACTCTGGTTGGTGGACCAGAGTGATGTTTTGGGTCTCCTGGAACTATTGTCACTTCTAAGTCAGTGTCTAATAATCCCTGAAATACTTGATTATTTCCCTTTTTCCGGTGCACAGTTACCCTGGTAAAAAGCCATATGTCTCTTTAGGGGAGACTAGGAGGAAGATTAATAGTATAAATTTTGGGCAGTGTAACAGGGTCCTTCCCCAAGGGGACATGGCCTCCCCACATTCAAAGAGCTCTGGATCTATAACTCTCTCACTGCTGGGAATTGATTAAGAGTCCATGACTCTCTGTTTTTGTAATTCAAGTTAGACTTCTTTTCACTTAACCTACAACACTTCTGCTTATACAGGTCAAACAAGAATTTAGTAGATTGCCCATTTATTTTACTTCTAGGTACCCTGTGATCTACTAGCCAATGCCATAGATCTTTTGACTGCTGTTTTGACTCTGCTGTCTGTTATGATAGCTACTCCCACCTTGCAGTTGGTGATTGTCACCACGTGGTGTCTGTCAGCTCAGGATCTGGTCATCCCCATTGTGTTTAAGGATTCCAGCTCAATGACAGGAGTTCCCATAGTAATATCTCACCTACAGAGAAGGGCGACTACAGAGCTCTTCAGGCATGATGGAGCTAGTCTTACAAACTTATTCCTCACAGTCCTGGTAAAAGATGTGTCCTCTGGACATTCCTGGGGTGTTTGGTCAGGTCTTCATGATAAATCCACTCTAACATTCCAGTCTCTTTAGATTCCCTTATCTACATTATACCAGGACAGTTTTGGCATTTCCACCTCAGGTAATGTTAGCGACCTTTTGATCCATGTTTCAGCCAGTCATCCAAACAAACTGTTAATGCCCTTCCTGACTCCTCAAGCTACAACACTGAATGCAGAATCTCTGCTTATTGGGCCCAAATCAATAAATTCAGACTGATCCATCTTTATATTCCTTCCACCATTATCCCACACCCATAATATCCATTCCCACACATGTAAATTGGAAAACTCATGCAGTTCTTTTGGAATATAGCATACCTCCTTATGAGTCACACTTTGTACCTCACCTTTGGGGCCTGTTGGGACTTTAGTCTAGTTATAGGCATGGGATAAAAGATGGGTAGTGTGGTAACTGGTCTTTCAAGCCAGTTACCACAGGGCATTCTCTCACAGTTTCAGCTGGTGAAACAGGAATAATCTTTGTAGACAGAAGAGTGAGAGCTGTTTCCTCAGGGGAGGTGGTTATAGGTCTAGCAGATACTATGGGTTAATATTTTCAGGTGGAAGTTGGATGGTAGACTGGAAGTCGGGAAGCTGTTTCCTCCAGGAAGGCTGGAGGTTTGGTGTTTGTTTCTTCAGGGAAGGATTAGGTGGCTGTTTCCTCAGGACAGCCTGGATATTGAGAAGCTGTCTCCTCAGGGCAGGCTGCATATTGGGTGACTTTTTCCTCAGGGAAGACCATTATAGGTTTATCTAGCAAAGACTCAGCAAAATCTAGGGGTTCAATGTCTTCTCTGCCATTATTATCAACTCATATGTTCCCAACCCAATTTTCAGGATTCCACTGTTTTCCAATCAATGCCTTCACTTTGACAGTAGACACCCTGCAAGTTTGAGATTTCAGTTTTCATAAAATTTCTATTTAAACAATGAGACTCTGGGTCTGGTTTTCAGAGATCTCAATTCTGCAGTCACAGGAAATAAGATTTTCTTTCGGGGCATACGTAGAAACTTATACATCTTTCATAATGGCTCTTATGTGGCAAATTTGAAGCCTTCGGCTCATCCCTTTCTTTTATAATTGTATCCGGCATATCTTGGAACAGCTAGCCAACTTCATTATAGCTTTTTACTCCACAAAACTGTTAAAGTGTCAAAAACACTGTCACCCAGAGCCTTACCTTTTATATAAGTGTACAATTAGCAGAATCAGATGGCGATATTTTGTATATTTGTATTGCCAGCTCATGCCGTGGACTGCCAGTGCCTTCTTGGTTGTTGGTAATAGAGTCAGTCATTAGTACCTTTGAGTCTAATCAAAGTAGAAAACCAGTTGCGAAAACCCATTTTCAAGATTTTGTTTCTCAAGAACCACTCCTGGTACCAAGTCTGTGGTAATCAGGGTTCTCTAGGGAAAGAAAACCAATATGAGATATCTGTAAATATGAGATTTTATAAAAGTGTCTCATGTAACTGTTGGGCTGCACAAGGCCTGCTGTGTGGCAGGCTGTGAACTGGCAACTCTGATTAAGGTCTTCAATGAATTCCCCAGGAAAGGCTGGCTGGTTGAAGTGGAGAGAGAGATTCTCTTTTCTGACTTCTCCTTTAAAGCCTTCAACTGATTAGATTAAATATCATTTATTGTGTAATCATCCATAGATGCAATCAAGGTGTTGATTTAAGTTCATAGATTGTCCTCACAGCAACTGATAGGCCAGTGCTTGCTTGACCAGATAACTGGGCCCCATCAGCTGGCCAAGTTAACAAATGAACTTAACCATCACAGGTATTGAGTGTGTTTATAAGTGAGTGACTAAAATGAGGAACTATGTGTTCTAGTTTGCTAGCTGCCAGCATGCAACACACCAGAGATGGATTGGCTTTTAATAAAAGGAGATTTATTTTGTTAGTTCTTCAGAGGAAAGGCAGCTAACTTTCCACTGAGGTTCTTTCTTACGTAGGAAGGCACAGGATGGTCTCTACTGGCCTTCTCTCCAGGCCCCTAGATTCCAACAACTTTCCCCGGGGTGACTTCTTTCTGCAACTCCAAAGGCCTGGGATGAGCTGCGAGTGCTGAGATGAGGAATGCCAAGCTGCTTGGGCTGTGCTACATTGTGCTCTCATTTAAGCGCCAGCCAATTAAGTTAAACGTCATTCACTGCAGCAGACATGCCTCCTAACCGACTGCAGATGTAATTAGCAACAGATGAGGTTCATGTACCATTGGCTCATGTCTGCAGCAACAAAACTAGGTACATTCACCTGGCCAAGTTGACAACTGAATCTAACTACCACACTATGTAATTTAAGTTAGTGAAGAGATAGTGAGGAACAGTGAAAGAGTGGTAGGATGAATGGATTATACAGTGCAGTTGAAAAATTATTGGCTTATAGCAGGAGTAAGCTACAAGGAAAGGAGTTAATAATCAGAAAATAGGATGCTTAAAGTTTAAATCATTACTGGATTGGTATTGAAAAACTCAGAACTATGATCATGGATGGGGTTAAGTGGCTCTGGTAGTATGGACAGGAAGATCACTGGAAGTATGGAGAAAAGGTAATTTATGAGTAACCCAAGAATTATGAAAGGTGTAGAGCTAGAATGAAAGGGTGATAGAGGAGTGAGCATTGCTCATTTCTAAGGAATGACTGAGAGTATGCCAGGAGCTAGTAGACAGCTGCTACAAAGTGGAGTAATGTGTTCAGAAGTGTTAGAAAAGGAAATGGTCAGGAATATCTAGATTGGGATTTAAGAGGGAAGCAGGGAATATTTTCTCAAAAGATGAGGAGGTAGGAACAGAACACATTATATTCTGGTTTGGGAACCTGTGGTGGCAAAACCCCCAGATACAACCAAAATGGTTATGGTAATAACTAAATTCCAGTACATCCATAGTATGTTTTGAGTGAGACGTATTGATCAGAGTAGTAATCTAGGAGGAAGACAAAACTAGTTACTTGCCTAATAAAACAAGAGGAACACAATCAGGAAAATTGGGGTTGGCCAGAACTTCTGGGCAGAGAGGCAAATCAAAAAGGAAAAACAAGTGGAATTGTAGAATGACATGCATGCTCTGAACAGAGGAGTGAGGTTTTTCAAGAGTCCTCAGACCCAGCCCTGCAGTAATTGAGGTCTTGCAAGCAGCTGGGCTCACATGTTCCTTGGTTTCACCTTTCACTATGTCTCCAACTATGGCAGCTACATCATGAGAATGTAAACAAAGTAAGGTAGACATGATTAGGGCAGGGCTGCAGGTGACCTGGTCAACTCTATCTCAGTGGAGAGTCTGAAAAGGAGTTTCAGAGAGAGTTGTGCCCAAGATACGTGGGAGGATCGAATCTTCATGTATGGTGCCTTCCTGGTGTGGCTGGCTTGGGGACCTCCCTCTGCTTTGAAGTCAAAATTCAGTAAGCAGTCACGACTTTATCCATCTCATCTTCTTAGGGTTGTTTGGCATTGGTTCTTGAATGGAAACTCCAGAAATTAGGAATTCAATGACGAAAAAGGGAATAGTCACTCTTTGTCCTTGTAAGGGATCAGAATAATCTAGGTGGGCTATTGCCTGAAGTTTTCTCTCTGCTCTCTTCATTGCCCTGAGGGGAGTTTTGGCCTATGTGAAGGCTAGCAGGGTCAAGAGTCAAATTATGTAGCGAGTATAAAGAATGGGCTACTTTAAAAAAAAAGTATTATAATATGTAGCATATGTATATATAATATTTTATACACACAAACATACATGTAACAACAAATGTAAATGACAGAATATTGGAGTTAGCTTGTGTTGATGTTTATGGACTTTAGCAAAAGCATCACCTCAGCTTGCTTTCAGTCCCGAGAGATTATTTGGGGATTGCGGGAGTACCATTCCCACTGCTGTGCTGGGGATTGCTGCTCCTGATGTTTGCTTTCCCATTTGTTTCCTCCCCTTTCTGAATTATTCGCCACCTGGACCTCGTAAGACTTCTCAGGGATAGTGCTTACTGTCTGTTTTGGGTTTCAGTGACCACCCTGTGGTTGGAGATGTTCAGTACACATTTCTCTCTCTGTCTTACTTGCCACCACTTTCTGTTTCCCTGGAAAAATCTGGTTGTAGTGTTGGCTGGTTATTTTTAAAAAAATATTTGCTAGCATTTACCCAATGCTTTTAAGTGTAATGAGCTCTAGATATGATTTTTAGTCCAAAATTTTAAATTATAAAAGCAATTAAAATGTATATATCCTTATTCTAGCAATTCTACTTTGAGGACATATTTTTGATATAAATATTCACACTTGCATGCAAAGGTATATATAAAGATATTTCCTTTTTTCCTCATGCATCAATACTTCTAATGTTGTGTATGTCAGATTATAGTAGAAAGACAACTATAAGCAAGATACAGTCACTATTTCCATCAAGAGCACAACTATATTATACTAAGCCAAGTTTATATTCAAGCGTCAAGTGTGGTTATCTGATTACCTCACTTTGTGATGGATCACTATGAGTATCTTCAAATCTAATAGTATCATCATTACCTTCACGACATCCAGTGAAGTATTTGAGCTCAGAAGAAATGGGAACCAGTGAACCTGCTGTACTGCCTTGGATTCCATTTGTCATTTTAGCGGAGTAAGCAGACACTCGATATTTGTCACTGTGGAAAATTCCATTTTATCTTGGTTGAGCTGGAAATTCTTTTCTGGTAATTAAAGAGGATGACTGGGCAAAAGTTCATTTTCCATACAAGGAAATCCTTCCTAAATAAGACCTTGACTTTCAAAAGGGTCACTTCCTGAAAGTTCAATAACTGGAATACTGTCCTTTAGTTGAGATCCAAGTCCTCTGGCATTCATCTTTAGCCCACTGTCAACACTGCCTCTTGGCCCTGTTACCGTCAGCTCACCCTAAAGATGTTTCTTGCAGAATTGTTTGTGATAGTGAACATCAATGGAGGTTATTGTAAATAAATTATGGCCCATCTATTAACAATTCAGGTAGCTCTAAATTAAGTAATGTAGAAAGAAATTCAGAATATTTTAAAGGAGAAAAGTCAAGATGTAGAATGTGGTGTGAACTCATTAAAGAAATGCACTATCTGCATATGTGTTTATGTTATGCCTTTGCATATACCCAGAAAATGTGAATGAGCTAACTAATTGTTCTAGTTTGCTAGCTGCTGGAATGCAATATACCAGAAACGGAGTGGCTTTTAAAATGGAGAATTTAATGAGTTGCTAGTTTACAGTTCTAAGGCCGAGAAAATGTCCCAATTAAAACAAGTCTATAGAAATGTCCAATCAAAGGCATCCAGGGAAAGATACCTTGGTTCAAGAAGGCCGGTGAAGTTCAGGGTTTCTCTCTCAAGTGAGAAGGCATGTGGCGAACCCAATCAGGGCTTCTCTCTCGGCTGGAAGGGCACATGGCGAATATGGCATCATCTGCTAGCTTCCTCGCCTGGCTTCCAATTTCATGAAGCTCCCCAGGAGGCGTTTTCCTTCTTCATCTCTAAAGGTCGCTAGCTGGTGGACTCTCTGCTTCGTAGTGTTGCTCTCTCTGAATCTCTCATTCTCCAAAATATTTCCTCTTTTATACGACTCCAATAAACCAATCAAGACCCACCCAAATGGGTGGAGACATGTCATCCCTTAATCCATCCCTTAACAACCACTCTTGAATAAATCACATCAACCAGGGAGATGATCTCATTACAGTTTCAAATATACAGTATTGAATAGGGATTATTCTACCTTTATGAAATGGGATTTATATTAAAACATGGCTTTTCTTAGGGGGCATACTTCCTTTCAAACCAGCACACTAATGCTAACGTTTCTTTTTAAAAATATTTTTATTGGAAACCTTAACAAACAAATATACAGACATTCTTAACATTCTATACATGGTGTACAATCCGTGGCTCACAGTATCATCACATAGCTGTGTATTCATCACCATGATCATTTTTTGAACATTTGCATCTCTCCAGCAAAAGAAATTAAAAAACTCATACATGCCATCCCCCTTACCCCTCCCTGTCATTCCATCTACTCGATTTATTTAAACCTTTGCTGGCCCTGTTATTTGTTTATTTTTATCCATATTTTTCCTCACCTGTTCATACCATAGATAAAAGAAGCATCAGACACAAGATGTTCACAATCAGACAGTCATGTTGTAAAAGTTATATCTTTTTTTATCATTCCGTTCTACATATATAATCAGTAATTCACAATATCATCACATAGTTGCATATTTATCATCATGATCATTTCTTGGAATATTTGCATCTATTCAGAAAAAGAAATAAAAAGAAAACAGAAAAAAGCTATATCTTTATACAATCATCTTCAAGAATTTGAAGTACTTTCAGGTACTTTCCTCTAGCCACTCTTAATACACTATAAACTAAAAACGGGATATTTATATAATGCATAAGAATAACCTCCAGATAACCACTCGACTCTGTTGAAATCTCTCAGCCACTGACACTATTTTGTCTCATTTCTCTCTCACCTTTTGGCCAAGAAGTTTTTCTCAATCCCTTGATGCCGAGTCCCAGCTCATCCCAGCATTTCTGTCCCACATTGCCATTGTCCCATGACACCCTTGGGAGTCATGTCCCACATAGAGGGAGGAGGGCAGTGAGTTTGCTTGCCCTGTCAGCTTAGAGAGCTCTCTCTCAAGAGGCTACATCTGAGCAACAAAAGAGGTTCTCTGGAGGTGACTCTTAGGCATTATTTTAAGTAGGCTTAGCCTATCCTTTGCTGGGATAAGTTTCATAGGGGCAAACCCCAAGATTGAGGGCTCAGCCTATTGATTTGGTTGTCCCCACTGCTTGCGAGAATATCAGGAATTCTCCAAATGGGGAAGTTGAATTTTCCCCCCTTTCTCCCCATTTGCCCAAGGGGACTTTGCAAATGCCTCTTTACTCACTGTTCAAGTCACTCAGATTTATTGGGGCATCACACTAACCTGGACAACTTAACAAAATCTCATGCCCTATTCAAGGTTCCACGTACTTATGGTGTTCAATTAAACTGACCATACAAGTTAAATTAGGAAACGCACTAGTCAAAATATAAATTTTACACCAATAAACATTTCCCCCTTTAGTCTCACACAGAAGTTAAAGTTTTAAAATATGGATGACCATTTATTTTCAGCACCCTGTAATATGACATTCCTTTGTTCTTCCTCATGCAAAAACAGTTTTTAATTTGTACATTTAATTACCATCATTGTACACTCTAGGCACTCCTAAATTATATCATCTCAGTCTTTATCGTCTATTTCCTTCTGGATTCATGTGTGCCCTCAGCCCTTCTCCCTCTGTCATTCTCACATTCAGCTTCATTCAGTGTATTACATTATGCTAACATTTCTTTTGCTTATATTGTTCTAGACTTTGTATGTGAATATGTGCTTATATGTACACAAACGTGTCCAGTACTTTGGTTGATACAAATAGCTATATTTGCCTATGTTTTTTTATAGAAACAAAATCACACTACTGTAATTTTTTAATTAATCATATATTGTGAATAATATATGTCAGTATTTATAGGTATCTATCATATTTTTAAGTAGCTGCACATAGTATTCTATCATGTGGGTATACTGTATATTATTTAAGAACTCTTTATTGGTGGACATTAGGTCTTATGCACTGTGCTGGTTTGAAAGGAAGTATGCCCCCTAAGAAAAGCCATGTTTTAATGTAAGTCCCATTTCATATAGGTAGAATAATCTCTAGTCAATACTGTATGTTTGAAACTAATGAGATCATCTCCCTGGTTGATGTGATTTAGTTAAGAGTGGTTGTTAAATTGGATTAGGTGACGACATGTCTCCACCCGTTTGGGTGGG
>PVIY010049553.1:0-16679 GCA_004026745.1 Myrmecophaga tridactyla | reverse complement strand
CTTATTAGGACTTCAGCCATATTGGATTAAGGCCCACCCTCATTCTGTTTGGGCATAACTTAATAAAAGTGAAAAAGTTTTATTTACAAATGGTTCACCTCCCAGGACCAGAGGTTGAGATCTAACATGCCTGGACATGATTCAATCCCAAACACCTGCTGCACTAGTTTGAAGTTGTTGTATACCCCAGAAGAGGTCATGTTCTTTTAATCCATCCCTGTGGGTGCAGGCCTATTGTGGGTGGGGCCTTCTGTGTAAGTGATTTCAATTGAGATGTGACATTCAAGGTGGGTCTTGATCTTTTACTGGAGTTCTTTGTGAGAGGATAAAAGACAGAAAAAGTCCAGAGAGAGCTCATAGTGAAAAAAACAGAGAAGCCTAGAAAAAAAGCCTCCTGAGGAGCTGAGAGAGCCACTGAAGCCAAAAGCAAAAACCCAGGAGAGAAAGACCAGCAGACACCAGCCATGTCATGTGCCTTCCCATGTGACAGAGGTGTCCCAGATGCCAGCAGCCTTTCTTCAGAGAAGGTATAATTCTGTTGATGCCTTAATTTGGACATTTTTACATCTTTTTTTTTTTTTTTGGGGGGGGGCGGGTGGAGAGGTACATGATCTGGAATTGAACCCAGGTCTCCTGCATGGAAGGTGAGCATTCTACCACTGAATCATATACCCAATTTTTACATTTTTAAAACTATAAATTTGTAAACTAATAAATCTCCATTGTAAAGCCGACACATTTCTGATATTTTGCATCCCAGCAGCTTTAGCAAACTGGAATACCTGCCAACAATCAGCTGAGTGATACCCGAAGTTGAACCATCCCCTGTTGAGCCTGGAGATGACTCTAGCCTCAGCTGACACTTTGACATCTTATGACACCTTGTGAGATACTCAGAGCCAGAGGACCCAGCTAAGTATTGCCTGGATTCCTGGCTCACAGAAACTGTGAGATGACAAATGTGTGTTGTAATAAGTGACAAAGATCTATGGTAATTTGTTAAACAGCAGCAGATAATTAATACACACTTATACAAAGACACAAATGCACAAATGTGAACAAAATTTTTGAGAAAAATCAAACTGAAGGATCTAGATGCAGTGATCATAAAGTATCAGAATTCAATATTGAATTAGTCAGGTTCTGGAGAAAAAGAGAAGCAATAGGATATATGTATATGTATATCTCTTGTGAATACCTGCAAATCCAGAATCCCTAGGGCAGGTGCACAGGTTGGAAATTTAGGAAAAATTAATGTTGAAGTCTTGAGTCTGAAATCTATGGAGATGGACAGCCTAATTCAAAATCATAGAGGAGCAGATGGTGTATCCTTGAGGCAGAATTTCTCTCAGTTTTTGAAATGTCAGTTCTTTGCACTTAGGGGCTCCAACTGATTAGATGAGGCCCACCCATAGTATGAAGAGTATTCTCCTTAACTTAAAACTAACTGGTGTGGATCCTAACCACATCTAAAAAATACCTTCCTAGCAACATCTTGGCCACTATTTGACCAAATAACTGGACATGATAATCTAGCCAAGTTGATGCACAAAAATTAACCATAAGAAACATATTATTTGATAACAGTATGTGAAAATCATAGTTTCTTTTCCTTATATGTGTTAAACTCTCCCTAGAAAACTAGAATGTTATGTAAATTTGTTGATTCTAATTTAAGAAACATATAGAAAACCTAGAAATTGTATGGGGGGCTACCTCCAAAATTAAATAAAAGGTTCAAAATCTGAACTTACATATCAGAATTTATATTTTAAGGAAAACAAAGAGGATTTCAAAAGATATGTCTCCTCCTCTGACAGTAATTATTACTTATTGCAGTAAATAAAATTCTGAGTAACAAATTTCTGGCAGATTTCAGCAATAGTCCTGGTAAGCAGACACCAGTCTTCCACTAAGGAAAAGATAATTGATAATTCCATACTTCAGTAAAAATATTTTATGCTTGCTTAAAAATGTTTCTTCTGTGAATGTTTCCAACAAACTGTAAATTATACCCCTTTTTAACAAAGTTTTTAATTTGATCATTAACTGAATTTTTAAGAAAAATTCCCTTTAGGGTATATGTTAGTTTTCCAGGGTGCTATGGCAAATACCATACAATGGATTGGCTAAAATTTAGTGTCTTATGGTTTCAAAGACTAAACGTCCAAAATCAAAGAATCAGCAAGGCTATGCTTTATTCCCCAAATCTACAACATTCTGGTGCTGGCTTGCCACAATCCTTGAGGCTCCTTGGTTTGCATTTCTGCCTCCCATGATATGGAAATGTCCTTGCTACATTTTTATTATCTCTCCTGACTTCTGCTGATTTTCTGCTTTCTAGCCTCTGGCTTCCAGTTTCTTCTCTTTATTATGGATTAAGGCCCACCCTAATTTTTTTGGTCATAAGTTAACTAATAATAATATCTTCAATGGTACTATTTATAAATAAATTCACTCCCACAGGAACAAGGATTAAAATTAAGAATATGCCTTGCTTTTTAAGGGCATGCATAATTCCGTCTACCACAACAGGAAATTATGTTAATTTTTAATATAATTTATAGTTTTTTTCCTTCATTTTGTTTATAAGTATTTAGAGAGAAGATGAAAAAAAGTCTTTAAACAGCAATGGTACTTCAGTTATTTAAGTCAATTCACCTGGCTTTTGACTTGGTTATAAAAGCAAATATTAAATGGTCCTTCAAAAGCTAAATTGGTTGCTACCTAGTGACTTTATATCCTAAAATTTTATAAATTGCCTATGATTGGCGCTTGGATGAAATTTAGATTGCTGATTGCCTTTAAGCATAGGAAACCCTATTCAAAGTAAAGGTGAAATGAAAACTAAATTCTTTTATATTTATAAATACTGAAAAACACATAAAAATGAAAGACGTTGATGTAATCAGAAATATTGCAGAGAATAGACAAAGAATTGAGAGGTATATAGTATGCCTTGTAAAGGTAAGCAAACTCTCTTTAACCAGGCATGTTTCTATCTGATGACGTTAGCTGAATGAATGTGTTGTTTTACAATAGACCAAATGTGGCACTGAGGTTGAAATCAGTAAGACTGACAGGGGGTTTCTGTCTGGATTTCACATTATGCTGATACTTCATGGAGTATCCTTGATCTCAGGGTGATGACAGGTATAGAAATTTGTTTTTTTCAATCACTAACTATAGGATTGACCATGCCTTTAAAAAGGGGACTGGAGAAAACTCATTGATTTAGAAACTGACTGATAATATAAAATTAATCTGCACTGAAGGCCCAGTAGTTTCAAGTATTGGCCAATATATTCTTTTAACATTTTTCCAAGTATATGGAAAGCTTAATGTTTAGTTACAATGTTGCTAAGTAAACTCGGGATTATGGAATAAAAATAAAATATTTAAAGGGATATTTTCATGGAGCTTTGGTAGTCTTACAGGGAATTATTTTTAAGGTAATAGGAATATAACTGATAGGAAGAGTAGTGAAAATATACTTTTCCTTGAACAGCTGAATAAACATCTACAAAGTCACTGAATCCTTTCCTTTAAACTTTCCACAATTATGTCATTATATTTACTTTCCTACTGCCAAGCTTTGGGTTCCTTTACATGTATGCTTTAGATTTCCCTTTCAACACTTTAACCCCAATCCATAAACTATTGAGCTCTCTATCATTTCAAAGAAGGGTTAATTCCAGGAATATATTCCAGAGTCCTTAATTCCCAGCCATGGTGGGAGAATGTACTGTTTTTAATCCCTGAAAACAGTGAGTCTGGAACCATGCATCTGATTCTCCTTCTAACTATGTTTCTAGATGTTATTTATCCCAAGTGAGAATTCTACTTCAAGGAGTGGTTGTGGTAGCAACACACTTCTGTCTTTCTCAGCTTCCATTACCCCATGCTATTGCCTCCCATGTGTTTACCTCCCCTTATGTCCATGGAGATAAATGATCTAACACTGCTCGCAAGGAAGAGGTGAATGCATTCCACACTTCCCTTTATTCCAACCAATTATTTTGATGAGGACAAAAGTAACCACAGGAAAAATAATTAGTATTAATTAGCACGTATTTTGAGTTTTACATCAAGTTTCATACTTGACCCTTTGTGCTTGTTGGAAACTGGCATGTGCCCCCAGAAAAGTCATGTTCTTTAATACTTGTCAATATTGTTGGGTGGGATATTTTTATTAAGTTGTTTCCATGGAAATGTGACCCATCCAATTGTGGGTGGGACCTTTTGATTAGTTGGTTTCCACAGAGATGTGTCTCCACCCATTCAAGGTGGGGTTGCTTACTGGAGTCCTTTAAGAGGGAACCATTTTGGAAAAAGTTTTAGAGCCCACACAGCCAGAGACCTTTAGAGATGCTGAAAGAAAACACACCCAGTGAAGCTGTTTGAAGGAGCCAGAAGAGAAAGCTAGCAGACATCACCATGCACCTTCACAACTGAGAGAGAAACATCGAACATCATCGGCCCTTTCTTTGGAGTTAAGCTATCTTTGTCTGGATGCCTTAGAATGGACATCTCTGTGGCCTTAGAACTGTAAACTTTCAACTTAATAAACTCCGTTTTTAAAAGCCATTCCATTCTGGTATATTGCATTCTAGCAGCTTTAGCAAATTAAAATAGCCCTCAATAGGACTTTCATAAAAGACTGATAATAATGAAAACTCAATGGGTTTAAATAATTTATCTCAAAGTCATAGAGTTAGTAAGTGGGATCATAGGAATATGACCTCAGATGTGTCTAACTCCAAAATGCTTGACTCACCCAAAACTATGAGCAAAAGTCAGCATTTATATATTATTGCTCTTCCATATCTGGGATGGATCCTAGGATTATCTTGATACAAGTTCATTGGCCACAGGATATATATGAACATAATACAGTCAATCTGATTTATAGTCACCCAGCAAGCTCAAATATATTGCATCCCAGCAGTGATTTTGGAATAATTGTGGCTGGCATTCCCATGTTCTCCTTATTTAAGTTTGCCTCTCATCCTCCTGTCTTGCTTAACAATGAAGACCTATAAGTTTCTATAGACTATATAGGCCCATGAGGTCTCATATAACTGGAAGAACTTGAAGCCTTATCTCATTTCTTTACTTCCCCTCTGACCAATTACCATCCAAATATACTAAGAATAACCTTAGTTTGGGGGCAGGTTAGAAGTTTAAGAGACTCATTTATTAATTTTTTTTGAACCCAAATGTTCACTTACATTAATATGTCTACTGAATATAAGAACTTGTTTTTCAAAGTAGAAGAGGTAAAATAAACTTGTTTATCCTCCATGTCTATTTTAGTTTTCTTGGATGCTCAGGCAAATGTCACACAATAGGTTGGTTTAAACAATAGGAATTTATTAGCTCATGATTTTGAGGGTAGTAGAAGTCCAAACCAGGGCATCATATAGGTGGTGTTTTTTCACAAACTGGCATTCTGGGGTTGGTGGTTGGTAATACTTGGTGCTGGGCTTCTAAGTTAATGCACATGGCAGCCTCTTCTGCCTTCTCCCTTATCCTCTGGCTGTTCACTCCATGGCTTCTATCTGCCTGAATTTCATTCTGCTTGTAAAGAACACCAGTGTGTCAGTTTGAAAGGATTATGTACCCTAGAAAATCCATACTTTAATTTTGATCCATCTTGTAGAGGCAGCCATTTCTTTTAACCATAATTCAGTACTGTAAGTAGCCAATTTGATTAAACTTTGAGATGTGACACATCTAGTTATGGGTATTAACCTTTGATTAGCGGGAGATGTGACTCCATCCATTCAAGGTGGGTCTTAATTAGTTTACTGGAATCCTTTAAAACAGGAAACATTTTGGAAAAAGCCACAGAGTCCATGCAGCCAGAGACCTTTGGAGATGAAGAAGGAAAATGGCACTGGGACAGCTTCATAAAACAAGAAGCCTGCAGAGAAAGCTAGCAGATGTCGTTTGGTTCACCATTTGCCTTTCCAGTGAGAGAGAAACCCTGGATTTCATTAGACTTTCTTGAGTATAAGGTAACCCTTTTTGGTGCCTTAATTTGGGCATTTTCATGGCCTTAGAACTGTAAATTTGCAACTTATTAAATTCCCCTTTTTAAAAGCTGTTCTGTTTCTGGTATATCACATTCCAGCAGCTAGCAACCTGGGACAACCAGTAATAAGATTAAGATCCAAGCACAATACTACCTAACTGTAATACAATAATGCTAGAACACTGAATGAAGCTGAATGTGAGAATGATAGAGGGAGGAGGCCAGGGGACACAAATGAAATCAGAAGGAAAGATATACAATAAAGACTGAGATGGTATAATCTAGGAATGCCTAGAGTGTATAATGATAGAGGCTAAATGTGCAAATTTAAAAATATTTTGCATGAGGAAGAACAAAGGAATGTCAATAATGCAGGGTGTTGAAAATAGATGGTAATTAATATTTTAAAACTTTAACTTATGTGTGAGACTAAAGCAAAAATATTTGGTACAAAATTTGTATTTTGACTAGTGCATTTCCTAATATAACTTATGTGAACAGCTTCATTGAATACCATAAGTACATGGAACCTTCAGTAGAGTAAGAGATTTTGTAGGTTTGTCCAGAGTGATGCATCCATAAGTCCCAGAAAGATTCGAATAGTGAATAAAAAAGTATTTGCAATGTCCTCTGGGGGAAATGGTGAGAAAGGGGGAAAATTCAACTTCCCCAAGTGGAGAATTCTTGATATTCTCACAAGCAGTGGGGACAACCAAAGCAATAGGCTGACCCCCAAATCTTGGGGTTTCTTCATATGAAACTTAACCCCGCAAAGGATAGGCTAAGCCTACTTAAAATTAGGCCTAAGAGTCACCCCCAAGAGAACCTCTTGTTGCTCAGATGTGGCCTCTCTCTCAGCCAACATGACAAGCAAACTCACTGCCCTCCCCCTCTCCTACATGGGACATGACTCCTGGGGGTGTGGGCCTTCCTGGCAATGTGGCATAGAACTCCTAGAATGAGCTGGGACTCAGCATCAAGGGATTGAGAAAACCTTCTCAACCAAAAGTGGGAAGACAGAAATGAGACAAAATGAAGTGTCAATGGCTGAGAGATTCCAAACAGAGTTGAGAAGTTATCCTGGAGGTTAGTCTTATGCATTAAATAGATATCACCTTTTTAGTTAAGGCATAACAGAGAGGCTGGAGGGAACTGCCTGAAAATGTAGAGCTGTGTTCCAGTAGCCATGTTTCTTGAAGATGATTGTATAATGATATAGCTTTCGCAATGTGACTGTGTGATTGTGAAAATCTTGTGTCTGATGCTTCTTTTATCTACCTTATGGACAGACGCATAAAACATATGGATTAAAAATAAATAAATAATAGGGGGAACAAATGTTAAAATAAATTTAGTAGATTGAAATGCTAGCGAGCAATGAAAGGGAAGGGTGTGGGGTAGGGTATGTATGGATTTTTTTCCTGTTTTCTTTTTATTTCTTTTCCTGAATTGATGCAAATGTTCTAAGAAATGATCAGGATGATGAATATACAACTATGTGAGGAGAAAAAGAATGTTCATATTGTATGTTGATTGGTGAGTCACACTGAGCCACTCTTATCAATTAGGGTATATAACAGAACCCTCCTGTATTATAAGTTCCCAGATACCAGCTAAGGGCCAAGCTGGCAAGGAGATCCTTCTGTGGGCAACAGTTTCAGGTCTGTTCTGTTAACTCCTTGTGCACAAAGTTTCATGAAGTGTTGG
Source organism: Myrmecophaga tridactyla (assembly GCA_004026745.1). Classification (NCBI taxonomy): domain Eukaryota; kingdom Metazoa; phylum Chordata; class Mammalia; order Pilosa; family Myrmecophagidae; genus Myrmecophaga; species Myrmecophaga tridactyla. The sequence continues at coordinate 8,935 of PVIY010049553.1, read as the reverse complement.
CTACATTTGCGGCACCCAATGACTTATAGAAAGAGTGAATTAGTGAGCTAATGAATCAATCAGTCATGTTGTTAGTAAGGATTCATTAAGCTTCCCTGTTTAGACTTTTGTTCCTAGGAATTCTTAGTCATAAGCAGAAGGAAATATTCCAGGCAATGAAGTATAATAACAAATTTTAGTACTAACTAGAGGAGATTATAATTAATTGTTAATTTAATTTCCACAAAATCTTCAGACAATTCAACATTACATGGGGCTGTATGGTAATAGTCTGGTGAATATAACTTCCAGATGTAACCATTAAAGGAACTGGGGATTTACATTTGCTGAATATAAGACTTCATGAATAATTGTTTTCTGTCAAGGAGCTTATTATGTTTAAAGGTAAAACCAATCAATGGTTACATTCTTATTTGGAGTTGTCTACTATCCTTCGGTAAAATCCAAAGGTTCTGGATTAATAGGATGGCTTAAGAAAATGAGCTCCATCTGAACTTTTTAAAAACTACAATGCAGTTTTCCAGTGCCTGGCCATGAAAAAATAAAATACATACATATATATATATACACACACACACATATATACATACACACACACATATACACACACACATATATAATGTGTGCGTATATATATACATATATATGCATGTGTGTGTGTGTATATATATATATTTGTATATATATATAATGCAGCATTCTTTTCCTGATACTGTGTTTTGCTGTTTTTCACGGTTATACAAACCTTTTCTATTCTAAACACTTTTATTTAATTTAAGGAATCTGAAATAATAACAGGAGTCTTTTATTTGGACCTGCATTTTTTCTGCATTGTCCCTCAGCTCAACCAATTGCAGCCAAAGTGATTTTTTTTCAAAAGGCATTCTTAATCACTAACATTGCTTTAATGGCTTTCCATTGTTCTTTGGATGAAGACTGGATTCCTTTACTTGGACTCTAAGTTATTGCTTGGTTTGGTCCATACACGCTCTTCAGACCCTTAATAATAGGTCCTCCCATGTTAAGAAAAGCCTAAACTCAGGCCCTGGTTCTTGAAATACCCTTTCCCTCCACAGGCCCTTGCCCCTGGCTTTCCCTCTAATTAGAATCATTTTTCACCCTTAGTTTACCTCTTACTCAATCATTAGCTCTTAAGGAAGTGTCCATGTCCTTTGGAATATTTCTCTGACCTCACTGTGACTGGATAAAATTTCCCTAATATAAGCTTCCCACCTCCTACCCCTACTTGACATTTCTTAATAATAATACTTGTCATAAAATCTTAATAATACTTGTCATAATGGCTAGTTAAGGTTTCATCATTGGATTATTTTTGGGTCATCACTCTTTTCTGATCCTGAATATAATCTCTAAGAGAGCAGGGTCCTTGCTTTATTTTTGCTCACTTTCTCTCCTCAACATCTTACAGAATATTTTGCACATAGTAGGTATTTTAAAATTACTTGCTGAAAGAAAGAAGAGAATTCCCATAGTCCCTGTGTTCCCAGGGCATTTGGGGGCCTTAGTTTAAAGGCATATACAATGCTTTTAAAAAACACAACGTCGGGCCAGCAGTGGTGGCTCAGTGGCAGAATTCTCTCCTGCCATGCCAGAGACCTGGGTTCGATTTCCAGAGCCTGCCCATGCCAAAAACAAACAAAAAAACACCCAAAGTGTCATAACCCCTCAGGATTGTTTCTTTGATCTAAGGTATGCTAAAAATTGGTTTTAGTTGTATCTTGAAAGCATTAGACAAAATCTAAACAAGAACAGGCAGGACACTGGGTTGTTGAGCACTGCCAGACACCTCCCGCCCAAGCAGATGCACCTTTCTCCCACAGTGTGTATTACAAATATTATTGTGTTCCATGTTGGCAATTTTTTGTGTGTGCATAGCAGGCACCGGGAAATGAATCCGGGGCTCGAGCATGGCAGGCGAGAACTCTGCCTGCTGAGCCAGCGTGGCTGGCCCCATGTTTGCAATTTTGAGAACAGAGTTGGACAGCACTTTATAGAGGGAACATTTTGCTTTTAAATGCTGTCTTTATTTGTTTTAATGTGCCATTATTCCTAGTTATACTGCTAAGTACATTGGCCCCATGCCCCTGTCAGTGAGTTTACTTATGTATTATTTCTTCTAACTCCCCCTTTGTTGAGCCAGATATTTTTGTTTCTCTGTGAACAATGTATCAAGGGAACTAATCTTTAACCATTATTTTCCAAAAAGTGAAAAGGTCTCAGCAAATTCTGATGTCTGGAAGGGTACCCTTGACTATGATGACAAAAGTTAATACAATAAATGTGAGATTGCTCTAGGAAGTAAGTACTAGTCAGATGTGCCTCCTGATTCCTAGTTCAATTTGTTTTCACTATATACACCGTCATTGCGCTGACTACTAAAATAACCATTTTTAATTTAAGGCACCTGAACTAAATATAATACTTTTGCTGCAGTCTAAACATATATTTAGTAATAATGACAATTTGCAAAAACTTAATTTTAGAACTAAAAGGAAATACCTTTTAACATTATAAAGTAGTTAGCTTAAAATAAAGTATTTCAACTCATTCTTTGTTATGCATTGCCATTTGTCTACATTTATTTCAAATCTGTCATGAATTTTTTCAGCACTTAATGTAAATTATATACCATTTTATTCAGGATAAAGTGCAAATACGTTTAGAAAATTGTTCATTGAAAATAATATTACAGGCTTATATTTGTTTCACAGTCAATAATTTCTGAAATTTTTGCCTGTTTACATATCAAAAGATTGAGAATTACTGGCAGCAAATTCACTAATATCTAAAAATTCAAAATATTCTTTGTAACTCAAATATAATCACCAGTAATAAAATTTGACAATTTGGCAATCTTAACGATAGTGTTTATATCGCTTATTTTTGCTCCAAAATACCAGCTCTTCATGCATTGACAATAGGGGTAAACATTTTCTGTATTTCTAATAAACAGATATGAGTTAAAGGCACATTAAAAGAAATAGCAAGATATGGTGATGAATGTACAACTATATGATGATACTATGAACCACTGATTGTATACTTTGGATGGATTATTTGGTGTGTGAATATATGTCAATGAAATTGCATTTTAAAACAGGAAATAACAAGAGAGTTTGTATTTATTGAGCACACAATCTCTATTAAATACTGTGCCAAATACTCTTGAAAACTATGAATATAACTACCAATATTAAACTATCTTGTACTGGCATTGGATAGGTGGTTTTCAAGTAATGTTTAGCATTAGTAGGAAATATGTGTAAGCACTATACACAACAGCACATTTACTCTTCACAACATTGCAAGAAAAGAAATATAATCCCTACTATGTTGAAGAATAAAACTGAGATTCAGCTATATGACATCATATAGCTACTGGTAGGAGAGCCAAGCTTCAAAATTAGGTTTGTCTAATTCTAAATCCATGATTGTTCTAGTATATTTTGCTGTTGCTCAAACAGGTGCGCTTTTAAAATTGCTTATAAAATATGCACAAACAGATGGCACTTGCTAAACATATAACTGACAATAATATCCTGATATTTTTAAATACTCAAGAGTATCTAGCACAAAACAAAGAGCTCAGAAATTTGCATCATAATATATTACACCTAGAAATAACCTTAAAAATCAGTGTTCCAACATTTTTTGTTGGAGAAAACTTGGACAAAGAGAAAATTGCAAAGCCCAGACTTAAAACTACTTCCCTTGAACCACTTTCTAAGCTTTTTCTATTACATCAAGAAAACAGATTCAGTAATAATATTTAAAATGTTTCTATTTCCAAGCTAAAGGGTAAAAGATGCTAATTCTCAATAATAAATATGAAGAAAATATTTACATCTGTGCAATATCTCTTTATCACCACCCATAAAGTTAGCAGAAACTAAAAAAATATATTAGTATCTAGTTATAAAACTTTTTTTACTAAAAACCATTTCCAATATTATAAGAATGACATCATGATAAGTTTCTAACTAATGTTACTAAGAAAGGAATGTCTAGCACCTTTAAGTCTGATGGCCATCTTTCATAATCTATTAGAATTAATAAAGTGCTGAGCTGTTTTATTGTGAAACTATTATTCAAAAGATTTTATCTAGAGAAACGGAAATTAAAAGAACATTTCTGTATCTTTAATTTGCTTTGAAAGCTACATCTGTAATAGCAGGTATATGTACAAATATTAAGCACTAGTAATTGTTCTAGTAGTTGCCTAAGGGTAGTGCCATTTTAAATACCTTAAAGAATAAAACACACTTTCCTATGTGTCATAAAAATTCCATTTTTTTTACAATCTTTATGGTATATTTAAATTCCCTAATGCATACATTCATTTATTCAACCAGCTGACTCTATTACATTCTTTGATGTCTTCTATGTTAAAAAAAATAGTTTTTTTTATTAACTATGCTGAGTTTATCTTTAGGATTTATAAGCAATGAGAATGTTATATAGTTAACTGAAAGGAAAGCAGATGCATCCTGTTGGTTTATCAGCAGTCGTGAGGGATTTCCATTTATCCAAACTCTCCTGTCTATTATTCTTTTAATAACTTGTATACATGGTTTGAATACATGAAGGATGGTGTATAGTCACCTGAACATCTAAGGGTGAAAATCACTGATTTATATAGAAATAAACCCACCATTTTGGGTTATATAATACAATGAAAAACTTGGCTGATCTTTGTCTCCAATTCCTGAGAAAATGACCTCTGAATATCTGTAATTTCCTTTGACAGTAATGTCTTCTGATATTCAGGGTGGGCCTAGCCCCACATCTGACAGTTGTAGGTTGGGACAAGCCACACCTGCAATCTGAAGATGGGGCTGGGCTCTCCAAAAAGACCCAAACAGGTGATTAGGGTATCCAGGTACTGAGGATACATCAACCCACCTCCCTGACCTCTGGAAGATGAGTTCAACCATGTGGACACTGGTTCTAAGACCAATTATACCTATGCAATGAGAACCCCTATAAACACAGGACCCTGGAAGCCATGATGAGCTTCACAATCGTGAATATACATCTCTGTGCCAGGAGGGTTATGCACTTTAACTCCAGAAAACACTGAAGCATGCATTTCAGACCCTCTCAGATCTTATCCTATGGGTTGCTTCTTTCAGCTTCTTCTCTTATGTATCCTTTCACTCCGATAAGCCTATAGTCAGACGTATAGTGCTTTCAGTGAGTTTTGTGAATCCTTGTGGAGAAATACTGAACCTAGGTGGTGGTGAGGACTTCTGAATTTGTAAATAATTGGGGAGAAGTGAAGGTGTCCTTGGCTCATGGGCTGGCAAATGATGCATCGAGGACAATCTTACAGACACTTGCCCTTAACCTGTGGAGTCTGGCCTATCTCCGGATAGTTAGAATTGAATTGAGTTACTTCTGTATTTGCAGCTGGTGCCAGAAGCAGTGTTGAAAGCTGTGGTGTAAGTTGCAGAGTTTTTAGATAACCTTTATAAGTTCAAATAAACTAGCAACAGACAGCCGGGTAGAAAAGGAAGACATAATTTTTGGAAGTGAACTAGTGTCAAAGATTAGTTTTGAATTTGGCAACCATAAACTGACAGCCTAATATTAATCACATAGTAGAGATACAATAAGTAAGTATTAGTATAATAGTACAGATACAATAAGTAAGTATAAGTATAATATCCCATAAATATTTTTGTTAAACATACAAGGGGCATATTGTAAAGATATATCTAACAATACAAGAGGATATGGTTGGTATGGATTAATAAAAGGGAAATATGGGTTAAAAATGAGTTGAATACCATTCTCATTCCAACTACTTATTTGGTCTTGCCAACTTACCTCATCTGTGTCTTTACTTATTTTTTAACTATAATAAAACAATGACATTTGCTTTTTCTACCCACAGCATGATTTTTAAGGATGAATTGCCATTATATGCATATATATATATACACACATATATATATACACACATATATATATACACACATATATATATATATGTGTGTGTGTATATATATAAGTAGGAAGCATTTTACTAATACACTTTAGACTAAGTAGAGGCTAAAAAGTCTACATTGGTAACACATCCTAGAAGAAGAGGAAGCAGAGTAGAGGGCCAGCTCACTTCTTAAAGCTGGATCATACTTTATTACCCAGATCTTTACTACCAAGGAGAGTGTTAGGTTGAATAATTTACTGGTGGTTGGATAAGACTAGCCATCAAACTTCTTTTAGACTAGAAAACTAGCAGAAAAATTGCAGAACTTTGACTGGATTACGGCAGAGCAACCAACAAACATTGGGACAAGGATGAATTGATGTTATTCCTCATGGATTCTGTTTGGCAAATAAGTGATGTGCCTTTTCTTTCTGGGGCTAGGAGTTAATATTATAATATAAAATATCAAATTAAATTAAATATAGGTTGAATGATAACATCAAAATTAAGTCCTTCTTGAGCCTTATAGACTAAAAATAACATACCCCATTAGTATGATAGCACACATCTAATTATTTCAATTAAGGGGAATTTTATCTTCATTTTTGCTTGTAATGCAAAAAGAGATTTTCACTAGAAAGAAATTCTGCATAATAAGTCTTGACACTGGTATAGAGTATATAATTTAACAATCATTTAATCAAATTTTAAGAAGCTATTTTTAGTAGATTTGATTAGCTTAGATCACAATTCAAAGTCAGCATTTTCTGTGAGTACTCCAGTTTTCAAAATGCATTTCTTAAAACAAAGAAAAACAATACATTTATAAAAACCACCATTATAGCTTCTTTTTGTTCACAAAATAATTGGATTATTATAAATATGCCAGGAAAAGAATCGTAGAGACCATTCTCATAATTATGCTCTTTCCAGATTCAGTTACAATCTTAAAAATTTCAAATAGATCAAGGTAAAAATATTTATGCCATGTTTGTTCATGCTTAATTGTTTCTCTTTGCATGTAAAGCATCTTGAAAGCAATGTCAAAATTTATATTTTTATGAGTACCAAGTATAGTACAGGAAATTAATATAATTTTTAATGAAAGTCACAGCTTCTTTATTAATTTGTACTGTCAGGAAATAAATCATATTTATTTAAATTCAAATGCTGCAAAAATTTACTAAAGTTAATATAATCCTTTTTTAAAATGCTTAAGGCTACAGCTCCAGGGTCAAATCTACTAGTCATATCTTACTGCAAATTATACCAATTAGAGAAAAAACCCAAGATATGTTTTAGAAAAAGAAATATGAATGGAAAACTTAAGGACAAGGAAGAGGCATTTATTATGTTTTCATAATAAGAATAAGTTAATATACCAGGTCTTATTGACCCCATATTCGACATGATTCATGTATGAATCATGCATAGCCCATACTTGGAGATTCAGTTGAGTAGTTTCCATTTTAAAAGAGTAAAATTAGTTATCAACTCAATGCATAAATTAACAAAAATGAACTAAAAATGTTGATGTGCTCATGAGGTTATTTCCTCATTGGATCATGGGTAATATTCATAATAATAAATGCATATAAAGTGCTCATTTATTACAGTACCTAGAGCATGGGGGAGGCAAAATATATGTTTCTTTCTTCCTTTCTGTTATGTAAATTCTAAGGTTGCAAGAATAAAAGCGATCTGAACTATCAGCCTCTATCCCTTACCAAGAGGTGGGTACATAGTAGGAGACCAGCAATAATTTTTTTTGAATATGTAAATGCAAAGGAAGGTTCTGACTTTGGTACTGGGCTCCATGTTTCTTTGGCACTCTGCTCTAATTTGACTTTTCTGCCATCAGCAGAGAACAAGCCATGCATGGACACTCATGGATGTAATTCTTAAAAAAAATATTGAAGAGTAAGGGACCAGTTGGTTCCATATAATTCTTAGAAAAAAGACATAATAAGGGATTTGGTGGAACAGCAATGGGCCTGCATGGAACTCTAATGTACCGCACTTGACAGACCAAGTACTTTTTTAAACAAACCAGTCACTTTCTCTTGGGAAACATTTTGGATTTTCCCTTTATAAGTCCCGCTTTGTCTGTAAGATAACCGACTTCAGAATCAGTTTTCCTACTTATATGTAAGTGATTGGCTTTGGGTTATTCTTTGGCATTTACATTGTGAAGTGTATGCCAATAAAAAATAAAATTCATAAATGGGAGGGGCTTTTAATATACTTAATATTTGGACTTCCTTTATTTGTTTGACGTTAGAAAGTGTTTAATGAATAGCAGCCTTATTAAACAACCTCTCATTTAATATGAAGTACTATAAGGCTCATTAAACAAGATCATAATGTCTACTAGATACCATGAGAGATAAAGGAGAAATATAAAACAACAGCTTTGAATAGTCTCCTTCTGGGCAGGAGTGACATGAGTTGCAGTTGGGATAGTTATGTTATATTAAGAGGAAGTAATTTGAAATTATATGAGAAATGTGTATGTGTATGCTAGGCTGCCAGAAATTGAGATATAGATATTACCTGACTAACACCCCTTCCTGTTTTTTAAATAGATTTTCCTTTCAGGAACCACTTCCTTTGATTCTTTATGGTAGTCACAGTACCATGTCCTTAGCAGTGGCAAATAGGGGACCTAAATAGAAAAAATTGGATAACTCCCTGAAATTTTATTTATACATGCTGAGAGGTCTTCTTTCCCTAGGATCTGATAGTCATCAAGATTTAGGTATTATTGGGCTGTCAGCAGCCTTCACATATAACACATGACAGAGCTTACGTGAAACTAAAAGCCCCACCATGGGACACAAGCAGAAGATAACAAGAGAAACAGATTCTTGACGACACTATTTGAGTTCCTGGATGCAGCCATGCCTGAAGAATCCCCAGTAACATTCTTTACTGCTTAAGCTTATTTGAACTGGCTTTCTTTATCTTACCAACAAAAAAGCC
>PVIY010049552.1:0-16673 GCA_004026745.1 Myrmecophaga tridactyla | reverse complement strand
GTGTGTGTGTGTGTGTGTGTGTGTGTGTGTGTGTGTGTGTGTGGTGGGGGGGGAGGATAATGAGTTTACCTCCCGAGTTGACAGAGAGAGGCCATCTGAGCAACAGAAGGGGTTCTCATGGGGTGACTCTTAGGCGTAATTATAAGTAGACTTAGCTTCTTTGCAATAAGTTTCATTAAGCTTTACCCTCTTTTTGCTGGTTGCTGATACCACCTTATTCCCTGCCCAGCTATCCCTCTTACCCTTTTTTATCCTCTAATCCTTAAAAAAAATATTTTTTTGTTGTTTCCATTTTTCCTTTTGAAGGAGAAGATATGTTTTCAGGGTTTTTTATGTTTATAAGGATCAAGTGAAGTTTTAACTCTTTGGTATGATTGTAAAATAAATTTGAAATTCTGTACTGGGTATGTGAATTTGAATGTTACTGATATAGTTCAAATAAATGTCTCCAGTTTATTTGAGGGAGTTCCCTTATAATTATGCTGCTTATTAAATGTGTTTTGAGACTTTATTTTATTTAATATAATCAGCTATCTTAACTAAATGCATCCATTAAAGACCAGTAAGTAAGGCCCATAGATCGTATTTGATGTACAAGATTGTGGCCCATGTTCACATCTGTGTTTGGCATATTTAAAAATGATCCATTGCTTTGTGTATCTTGGACTATTTTGTGGGATGTGTGTGGACAATGGGCTTCTGCTGTGGTTCTCAGCTGCTAGCACTTTTATACAAAATGGAATTTAGTGGAATGCCCACTGTGTTCTTTGTCTCCTAGAGTTCACATCAACCAACCAAGAGAGCGTGACAATGAGCGGCCGACGGAAACGCGCTCCTCCGGTGAAGGTGGACGAAGACAGGCAGCGGCAGCTCTGCTGGAACATGCACGAAGACAGGAGGCATGAGCCCCTGCTATTCGATGAGGATGCGCAGCTGTGCCTGGGCTCAGGCCCCTGTGCTGCTCAGGACCCTGTCTGCGAGGACAGCGTGAGGGGGGATGCAGCCCACAGAGATAAGAGGCTGTGTTCAGAGGTGGTCAGTGTCTCCGAGCCCACCCAGGGGGAAGAGACCTTGGGTGCTTCCCCACACACACTTGTCAAGTTGGAAATTGCAGTTTCTCCCTATCACCTTGATAACTCTTGGAAAGCATTTCTAGGAGAGTGGACACTGCAGCTTCTTCCTGAACAGAGCTTAGTTGAGCATTTTTCTGAAAGGAGTTTGACATTGATCAGTTCAGAATCCAGCAATCAGTTGCTGGTCTGTGTTCATTCGGAATGTGGAGATGTGGAGAAACCTGCCAGTGTTTGTGGTGGGGGTATCCCAGTGGAATCATCCCTCAGTGCAGATCTGCTGGAAGATTTGGGGTGGCTGCAGAAGAAGCAAAGGATAAAACTGTACCAGAGGCCAGAAGGAAGCCAACTTATCAAGGTACTCTGTTTCTACGGCATCTTCTAAGGCTGTTTGCATTGGCTGTCCATTCTGAAGTTAACGTAGGTGGAAGAAAGGCTTGAAAAGCCAAGAATAACTCTGGTTGCTTAGTTTTTGAGTGTACTTTATTCGGGGCTTTCAAGAACCATTAAAGTGCATTATAACTAATGCATAAGGGAATCTTCCTTTCCATCTCTTCTCTCAATGCCTTGTTCTACTCTCTTGCTCTGGCTGTAATAACCGTTTAACCGTTTTCTTGTTTCCAACCTTGCCTTGTCATGTCCTTTTATCTACATTGCCCCTGGAATGTTGTAATAAAAATACAACTTGAATTGTATTCTTTACTGCTTACAGAAATAAGTATAATCTCTGTAATTGGCACGCAAGTGTCTCCTTTGATAGGCCCTTGTCTATTTCTCTCCTTTTCATTTAAATTCTGCTTCATATTTGTCCTGAATTGATTTGTTTCTTGCACAGGCCTTGTTTTTCTTTGCATTTTTGCTTTTGCTCCCACTGTCTCTCCACCTGGGTTGTCCCCTTCCCCCCTCCCTGGGTTGCTCCTGGTCATTCTTTCATGTTCTGCTCAGAGTTCACTTCATCCACAGAGACCTTCCTTAGCCCTTGGGGTGGAATTGCGTGCTGGTTCCCGCAGTGCTGGCTGCACTTGATTGTCGCACAGGCTGCTGCCGTGCACTTGTGGGTGAGCACTCTCCCCGCCCCTGGCCCGGTGCTGTGCCTGTTACCTACAGGCTTCAGTAAAAGAGTGACAGCACTTACAGTTCATTCCGGGCTCTGCCTTCCCCTGGTCAAGTAACTTCATGTGAGTCATTTAAAAGCTCGAATCTCAGCTTCTTTTTCCATATGAAATGTAAATAATACCCACTCTTCTTACTTCCTAGGATTGTATTGAAAATTAGGTAAGATGATATAAATAAATGTACTTTGCAGGGAGATTAATGAGTGAGTCTTCATGCTAAAATTTGAAAAGAAAAAAATTCTAAAATTAAGTTCACCTTTATTCAATTGAAAACAGTCTTTATTCTCACATTTAAAAGGCCTGGTTATGATTTCAGAACAGACAAACAGAAAGAAGGAAATTTAGAAACATTGGGTTGCATTTAGCTCTCCCTGCACGTCAAAATAGTGGGGCTGAGCGTGCCCTGTCTTTACTGAAGGCCAGTGCGGAAATTCCCACCTCAGTGTCTGCCTTCGTTCACCTCCCCACTAACCAGGTCCTGACCTATTCCAGTCTGTTTTCCCCAATCCTGATTTTTATAAATATTTAAACATTTATTGCCTTTCTGGTAAGCTATTTCATCCCAGGTGTATACAAGGCAGGGTACAAATAATAAAATAAAATCATTGCCCGTCGATCCTCTGTGTAATGCCTGTTGGATTATTGTCTTTTCATGAAAAACTGTGAAATCTCTCAGTGGCTACTGATGGGAATCTGGTTCCAGGTCGTCTAGGTAAATAAGTGGAACTAACCTTCATTGAACATCCACCATCAGGACCTTTTAAGGCGGTTTCATATAGACCAGCTCATTTGGCCTTTCTCAAATGAGAACATTTGGGTCAGAATAAATTTGCCAATTTATCAAGTTGCTTAGCTCCTAAGTGTCAATGCTGGTGTCACACTCAAGTCTTGCACTGCTTCACCGGACCCAAGGTGCATGGTGGCAGTCGGGGCCTGTTTTCCTCTGCATTTGAGGGGCTCCAGGCCTGACTGTGCCTCAGAACCGTGTGTGCGGCACAGCGTTCTGGTGGGAGCTGCGCTTTCGCACGCTGCACAGGTAGCATGGTGGTGCTGGTGGCACTGACGCGTGCCAGGGTTGGGGCCGTCGGCCTGCAGGTAGAATTAGGTTCTCATCAGATTCGCCCACATTTAGTTCGGGTCACGGAATATGTCCCCTGGCACCTTGAATGCTGCACTGCGTACGCTGCACGTGGGCACATGCAGTTGTGCGATGAGTTCATTGTGGACAGTGGAAGTGTGTGGGGGGGGGGAGGTGGGGAGGTGTCCGTTCAGTACTTGTGGGGAAGGGAAGACCTTGAGAAGTGGTCATGTCAAAAACGATTTTTCTTGTGTCCTCACGAAGACATAAACTAATTAAAACTATTCCAGTTAAAACTATCTTTATGTTGATCCATCCTTTGTAGGTTGGAGTTTATCTTTTGGAAGCTGGCCTAGCTAAACTAGACTATTTGAGTGATGCAAATTCAAGAATGAAAAAGTTCAATCAGCTCATGAAGAGAGTAATGGAAAAGTTATACAACTTTATTCCAGGTAATTTTAGAAGTAACTTTAAAATTGCTGTTACTTAGGAGTGATTTTTTTTTTCCCTGACTCCTATGCATAACAACCAGGTACAGCTAATGAAATTGGAATTAAAATTAAACTACTTCCATAAAAATCACTCTTTGAAAACTCATGTTTATCTGAAGTGTTGTGCTGATATATTTTGTTGCTGTGCCTTATTTGGTGAATGGTGTGGTTAGCTCGTGGTAATGCTCCAGAGACGTCTGGGTTAGTGGGGATGCCTTCGGGAGGGGTCTGCGGCTAGAACTTCTGCACGATGCCTGCACTTTTGCTTTGCCACGATCAGAGGTTGCTGGCTGACAGGTCACCTCAGGAGCCTGGTTTCATTAAGACCCGTGGGTGATGCAGTTTCTCGGCAGGCCACAGCCCTGGGTCAGAATGGCGGTTTCAAAACTGGGGAGAGGGGTTGGGTTGGGGAAGCCCGTGGGCACCACTGGGAAGACACTCAGCCACCCACGGCCTCGTCGTACTAGTATCAGCTCCTGAGCGTGGTCAAGCTGTTGTTCTAGTTGATTCTTTGCAAAGCTTCACAATGCTATTACTAGTAAATCACTCTGCATGTGAGTGACAAAGTAAGGTTAGTGTCTCGTTTCAGAATTGGGAGAAATGCTTTTAAGCACATTTAGAGTTTTTAAAATTATAAGATACCCTTATTCTGCCTTGTAGAAATGATACAATTTGAACTTTTTAAAGTATGACTTTGAAAAAACCGTCAGATTTTGTTAATACTAGATTATATAACTTTAGTAACAGTCTGAGATAGCCAAGCATATAGCTATGATATAATAGTGAAGTTTTGAAAATCTTACATGGCATATTTCCCATTGAAAAGAATAGGAAGTGCGTTTTGTGGTGTGATCTTTAAGTTCTCGAGATTTGATTAAAGGGATTCAGACATAAAAGTTTCACTTCTTTACCTTGAAATAATTATATTTTTAATAATGAATCTTAACCCAAAAGGAGTTTGTTGATTTGCTCAAGGTTTTCCATTTTTTCCCTATGTCATGGAAGCATCCGTGTTCTTCCCAGACCCTGGTGCCCAGCAGGGGAAGCTGGTGCTCTGGTTGACTTGCCTGAATCGCTCCCCACTTGCCTCCCAGCTGGCCGCTGCTGCCACCAGTGCCGGTCCTTTCTTAGCCTTGTGCATGGACCTCAGAATTTCCTTCCTTAGCATCCTCGGCCACAACTCATGTATCTTTAAGGAAAGCAGACATGATGCCTCAGAGGAAGTAGGATGAGGACCCTTCCTTGTTAGATGTGGAAGAATTATGTCTATATCAGGATTTCCTTGCCTTTTAAGATGTAAAAGTGAAATGAAAACCATGAAAGGTGTTCACAGCTGGCTCCTAGATGTTTATAAGTGTGCACAAGCAGGCACACGCCGGCTGCTGAGGGCTGTGGGGACTGCGGCCTCGCCTTGCCCTCCCAGACTCTGCAGCCCAGCAGAGCAGGGCCAGGTTTGTGTGTAGGGCTGGCACCAGAGGGGCGGTGGTGACCGCAAGTGGCCATGCCCAGCGGTGACAGTACTGTGCAGACATAGGAGAGTGTAGCTCCAGCCAGGGGGCACAAGACAGCTCATGAGAGAAGCAGCAGTGGGACCCCCTCAAAGGACGGCTGGGTGGGTTTGTGATCATGAACAGCCAAGCATAGGGCATGCCCAGCTCGAGATGCGAGGCAAGCCCCAAGCTGGGGGAGCACCCGGCCCGGCTCCCAGATGAGAACTGCGTGCGGCTCTGAGAGGGGTCGGGCTGTGTAAGCCCTGTGTTTGCCATTGCACGTGCAGATGCCTTGGAGGAGGATGAGGAAGGTGTGGAGAGTGAGCCAGAGGGGCAGGACATCGACGAGCTTTACTGCTTCGTGCGGCGAGCACATCAGCAGGAAGCCCGCCCTGTCCACGTGGATGTCCAGCACCCTGCGCTGACCCCCGTGCTGAGACCCTACCAGAGAGAGGCGGTCAGCTGGATGCTGCAGCAAGAGCGTTTCAGAAGTGCCCCTGCCAGCGGTGAGTACCAGAACTGAGGAAGGGGCAGCAGGACTCGGGGGCTCCCAGGACGGTGGGCAGGTGGGGGAAATGTGCTACCTGAGAGGACGGGCAGGGCAGGCTGGGTGTCATTTTCTGAGGACTCCCGCAGAAAGGGAGACCTCCACTTGTCGGTTCCTTTATCCGTAGAAGTTTGCAGTGGTTCTTCTGGCCAGAAGGAAGGCTGCCTTGTTGGAATTTTAAAACCCACACGGTGTGTTGCCCTGCCTTCCCGCTTGGGGGTGATTTTAGACCCTGAGCAGCCGAGGGTCTTGTAAGGGGCTGCTCTGATTTTCCTAGGTTTGCATTTATTTTCTTTATTCCACAATGTAAGTAGTAAAAGAAAGCGCCTACAGGGAGTTTTCATGAGAGGCTGTATCTTTGGAGCCACGTGTGCCGCCTCTGTCTCACTGCCTTGAGAGGGCCCCAGGTGAGGTCCACACGGGATTCTGGGCGTGGGACCCGGACCATTCCTCTCATACAGATTGCTTTTTGTTTAATTATTATTGTACATTGTGTCTTTCTGTATTCATTTTTTAACACTTTTTATTGTATAATGTAACACGTACAAAGCTAAGAAAGAAAAAAGCCATAGTTCTCAAAGTACTCTTCAACAAGTAGTTACAGGACAGATCCCAGAGTTTGTCATGGGCTACCATACGATCCTCTCAGATTTTTCCTTCTAGCTGCTCCAGGATATAAGAGGCTAGAGGGAATAAATATTTTTTTTATAATCACCATCAACTCTTTTTTTTGTATATGATAAATAACATATACCAAAAGGCAATAAATTTCAAAGTTCTGATTTCCAAGTTTGGTGTGGGTTACAATTCCAGAATTTTAGGTTTTTATTTCTTGCTTCTCTAAGATCCTGAAGGCTAAAAGAAATAATCAGTTTAACAATCAGATTGCTTTTTGTTTGTTTTTTAAATAGTTCAAAGTGTCTTTAGTACAGTGTTCAACCTATGTATAACAAACTCAGGTCTGCCTCCAGCACGATGTTAATATACACTTTTTTTCCAGCTTCCACCGTTAACATTTTTACTAAATTTACGTGATCTAGCCACGTAGCTATCCCTCTATAAATCCATTAATTCGTTTCATTTTGGGTACATTTCAAAGTAATTTGTAGTATCAGTTTATACTCCTGTAATTACTTGAGCAGTCACTTCATCAACTACAGTTCATTATTTGTTTTCAGTGCATTTTCATTTGAAGTAAAACTTACATAAAATGAAATACACAAATATTGACATTGCATTTGCTGAGTATTGGTAAATACCAACCCCTGTGCAGCCCAAACCCCTATAAGATACAGAACTTAGCCTTCACCCCAGATAAGTTTCCTTTCAGTCAGTCATTCCTCCTGCCCTCCACAGATAGCTCTGTTGTGATTGTTTTCCACCACAGGTGGATTTCGCTAGTTCTTGGATTTCATGTGAATAGAATCCCACAGTCTGTACTCTTTCACGTGTGTGTAGTGTGTATTATATATTCATATATCATGTAGTCATCCAAAGTGAACAATCGGTGGTTCATAGTATCATCACATAACTGTGCAATTTTCATCACAATCGATGTGTGTGTGTATAAAAACTAACATATAACAATAAAGCAATAAATTTCAGTGCACAGCACAATTAGATGTGGAACAGATTTCAGAGTTTTGTATGGGTTACAATTCTGCAATTTTAGGTTTTTACTTCTAGCTGCTCAAAGATACTGGAGACTAAAAGAAATATCAATATAGTGATTCAGCAGTCATACTCATTTGTTAAACCATACCTTTTCTGTGTAACTTCACCATCACCTTTGATCTTTTTCCTTCTCTTCAGGGATATTCGGACTATGGCCATTCTAGCTTTTTCATGTTGGAAGGGGCTGTCGATAATATGAAATAGGAGCTGGAGCTAGTTGATGCTCTGGAGAGGCTGGCCCTCTTCATGCAGATTGCTTTTAATTGATGATAATAACTTATCTGTTTATCCCATGTATTCTAGTTTAAACTGTTTTTATTCCACAAACCTCGTTTGTTTTAAATTTTTTTTTTTTATTGGGTAGGTTGTGTGTTCATAGAGCAATCATGCATAAAGCATAGGATTTCCATAACAAACTTTATGTTTTTTAACTTTCCATTTTTGAAAATAAATGCAAATTCATAGCAAATATTATTTCTTCCCACTCCCCTCACTCCGTACTCTGAATTATTTTTTAAATAAATACCACATATCTTATTATTTCAACTGCTAATATTTCAGATTGTTTCATTAAATAATATGGGCTCTTTTAAATAAATATAAAAATTATATCATAATGGTTTTTAAGACCCATTAATTATTTAGCAATACCATCAAATCTCCCTGCCTTTCTTTCTCTCCTTTTCTTACAGTTTCTTTGGACCTGGAACCTAATGACCAAGCATTGCAGTTGGTTGCAGTGTCTTAGGTGTCTTTCAGCCCGTGGGTTTCCTCTCCTGACCCCCATCTCTTGCTCTTTTTTTTTCTCTTCTCATTTACTTGTTGAAGAATAGATTTTAAGTTCTAGAGATTTTCCTGCAGACTGGATATATTTTCTCCAAGAGGAAATATTATCTCTTTAGTTAACTAGCTTTTTAAGGTATAATTTACATTTAAGGTCCTGGTTGATGAATTTTGACACTTGTGGGCATCTGTGTAACCAACAGCCCACTTGAGACACAGACTTGCCCTCTCTGCCCAAACGTCAGCTCTTGGCACGGGTGTCCTGAGGCTTGAAATGGGGCTGTTCAAAGTGAGATGTACTCTAGGTTTAAAATAAACACTGGATTTCAAGTAGTACCAAATATAAAGAATATAAAATGTCTCACTAATAATATTTTATATTGATTACATGTTGAAATTATACTTTAGTTATATTGGCTAAATTGAAAATACTATTTAAATTCATTTCATCTGCTTGTTTTTTTAATTATGACAACTACAAAATTTAAACCACCAGCGTGACTGACACTCTGTCTGCTCCAGAGCGTGCAGATATCGTAGTTGACCGCCCGAGA
Source organism: Myrmecophaga tridactyla (assembly GCA_004026745.1). Classification (NCBI taxonomy): domain Eukaryota; kingdom Metazoa; phylum Chordata; class Mammalia; order Pilosa; family Myrmecophagidae; genus Myrmecophaga; species Myrmecophaga tridactyla. The sequence continues at coordinate 7,871 of PVIY010049552.1, read as the reverse complement.
GAGTGCCCTCGGGAACCCTTCCCAGCACTTCCCTAGCTCAGCCTCTTCGCAGGCAGCCAGCATCACTGCACGTTAGTTTAGCCTGTTCATGGAGCGGTGGAGTCACACACCATGTATCCTCCCCCAGCTTCTTTCAACCTGGTGCTTCTTGAGATTCACTCCCACTATGTGTGCCAGTGGTGCACGACTATTGTCTGCAGCCTGGATTTTGTTGGTTAAATCCTCACGTGCCATCTAGCATGTCCTTCTGTCCCTGTGTTCCCATAAATTGGCATATTTTGTCCTTTAACTTTTCCATTTTTCTTACTTCATCTGTTCATCCCTTAAGGAGGCAATAAAGTATTACTTGGTATTACCGCATAAACACACTTCTTATTTGGCAATTGGTTTAAACAAGTTAAAAAGTGAAAAGGGTGGTGGAAGATTCTGGTTGAAACAAACTCAGTACTTTTGTCTTATAGTTTTAGAACTTTTTCCTCAGCTACACAGACCTTTCCTTCCCCTCCCAGACCCAGAAGAGGGGTCAGGTCTGATTAAGTAAATGCTTTGGCCCACTAGTATTGGTGAGTGATTTAACACTTCTTGCTAATTTTTGAAGGATTAATACTGTTAAGTGTCTCAGTTTACTAAAGCTGCTGAAATGCAGTATACCAGAAATGAGTTAACTTTTACAGTGGGGATTTATTGATTTACAAATTCACAGTTCTCAGGCCATGAAAATGTCTAATTCAAGACATCAAGAGAAAGACACCTTCTCTGAGAAAAGGCTGCTGGCATCCGGGGTTCCTCTGTCACATGGGAAGGCTCATGACAATGTCTACTGGCCCTTTTTTTCTCTGAACTCTTGGCAGATTCTAGCTCTTTCAGTTTCTGTGGTTCCTTGCTTAGCATCTCCAGGTGTTTCTCTCCAAGCTCTCTGGGCTTTTTCTGTCTTTTTCCTCTTCCCAGTGGGCTCCAGTGAAGGATTACGACCCACCTTGAATGGGCAGGGTCACATCTCAATGGAAATAGCCTAACCGAAAGGTCTCCCAGCATGGGAATGAATTTAAAGAACGTGGTCTTTTCTGGGGTACCTAACAGATTCAAGCCAGCACACTTTACCCTCTAGACCCCAAAAAGACATATTCTTGCCAGATACAAAATACATTCATCCCTCACAGTATCGCAAAAGCATTAAATTGTTTCAGTAACAATACTGAGTTCAAAGTCTTATCAAATCAGTCATAGGTGTAGTTTGTCCTAAGGCACAGTTCTTCTCTGGCTGGGACCTGTGAAACTCAGAACAAGTTACCTGCTTCCAATATAGAAAGGAGGGACAGTCATAGGATAAATGTTCTTATTTCCATAGGGAAAAATTGGAAGGAAAACAAGGGTCAGAAGCCCCAAACAGTTCCAAAATCCCACAGGGCAAACTTCATTAGACTTCCAGGTCTGAAAGTCATCTATGGAATAACATTTTATCCTTGGGGCTTGAGAGAGTGGCAGTCCCACCCTCTCCAAGGGTTTGTGCAGCAGCCCTGCTCCCTTCAAACAGGGGTGAGGATTCTAACATTTCCATGGGGCGAGGACCTTTTTCTCCATTCCACCCTCTTCAAGCATCAAGGTGGCAACTGGACTCTCTGCCTCTTCAGAGCACGCTCTCTAGACCCCATTAGAACAGTGGGATGGTAGTCGGCTCTCCCAGTCCCTGGGGAATGTGTTCCACCCTCTCTGAAGCCTGAGGTGGCATCATTCTGGAAGAACAACAGGGTGGCTGAGCGCCTCTCTGTCCCCCGGGAATCTGAGATCCCTGGGGTGGTAACGCTCTTCCTGAACAGCAGGGTAGAAGGGCCACCCTCTGCAAACTCCAGGGAAAACTCACCCTCTCTGCATAGATGGGGGGTCCACCCTCCTGGCCTGAGGTGTCTTGGCACTAGAGCTTGGCTTCCATGGTTCTGCCTTTGAAGTCATTTTTCCTTCAATCTATCCCTTTTTCGTCCCCTTTAGTCCAGGTTGGCAGTGGCTCTGTTCATACGGATCTTGCAAAAACTTGTCAGTATGACATGCAACTCATAGGAGTTCTGGCCATCCAACAATAGGACTTTCCCCAAATCTTTTCTGGATAGCTCTGTCTCTCATTGAAATGCCATTTGGTTAAATCCTCTGGGGACCTGCTTTCTGGAAACTCAGAATTTCCAAACAATCAGTTTCTTGTTTCTTTGTACCCATGAGTTCAGTTCTCAATTTATCCTTTCCTCTCATATTTTGCTATAAGCTGTAAGGAAAAGCCAGGCTGTATTTACCACATTTGGTTTGGGAATTTAGAAATCCAAGCTCACCATGTTCGAATTCAACATATTACTCTCCTTTATTGTGTAGGAGTTGGTCATATATATGTGTTAGTTTTCTTTTCCTGTTAACCCCTGTAATTTGCTGTACTTTGTTTTTCTGTCTTATTTCTTGCTAATATCTGGAACATATTTGTGTCCACAGCACAGAAAGCTAAAGAATGACAATAAGAGAAAGAAATTAGCCTTTTTCTGTGTGCCCCAATGTTGGCGTTTTTGGAGTGAGACTTTGAAAAGAGTATGGGTTTCCTGCATCATTTTTCCAGGGTGTCCTGAAATTAACTTATTTTTATATTGATGTGATTATCTTGCAGAAAGGAAAGCAAACAATGAACAAACAAAAACTTGTTCTTTTGATTATGTTTTTCTTTAGAAAATTCCCTGCACTTCTTATGGCGAGAAATTGTTACACGTGAGGGCTTGAAACTCTACTATAATCCATATACAGGCTGGTAAGGCAAAAATTTCATTCATGTATTTGATTTGAAAAAATAAGAAAGAATACAATTAAACATTACATTATAATTTTGTTATAAAAGTTTTGGGAGTAAGTAAACATAATTAATGAATCAGTGCTATAGCCCTTCATAATTTTCATTCAGAGATTCATGAAGGACACAGAAGAAAGGTAATGTTCCTTTTTAATTATAGAAGAAGAGAAATGATGGGTATTTATCAACCTCTTGTTTCTGAAAGCTTCGTGGCCAGCTTGGTTCATTTTGATTATCATGAATCTTCTATTCGTGAACTAGGGATTTGAATGGTTTTGCCCCAGAGTATAGTCTCCAAACACGCAGACCTTTCTGCGTTTCCCCTCCCTGCGCCCCTCAGGAGCAGTGTAGACTTCATTTGCCTTCCTCCACGGCTTCCCTGTCTTCCTGCAGCTTCGTCCGTGAGCGCCCCCGGGCTGGGCCCCCGTTGCTGGGCGGGATCTTGGCAGACGAGATGGGTCTGGGGAAGACCGTGGAGGTGTTGGCTCTGATCCTCACGCACACGCGGCCGGACGTCCGACAGGACACCCTCACGCTTCCCGAGGTAGGGGGGCCGCGCCCAGGGCAGGCTGGCGCCCTCGCTGGCCTTCACACGCACGTACAGTGCGTGGGTTTTGAGCATCCGGGGGGATTTGTTAAGCGATGTGGTCAACCAGGAAGGGAAGCTCACTTGTCAAGCTTCCTTCTAGTTGGTAGAGAGGACACTTAAGAAGGGACGATTTCCCTCAAATGCTTTGTTGCTTACCACAAGTCTCCGTGCTACCACTAAATTTTTCTGAAAGCTAGTTAAAAAAAAATGGCACACATCTCAGGTATGTGATTTTAGAATGTAATAATCAGAGCTTTGTTAAAGAATGGGTTGCTTGGTAATTAGGTTGCTAGATGAAATAAACTATAGTCCTTGTCCCAAAATGTGTAATTGTGTTTTAAAATAAATTTTAGAGTTTACAAAAAAATATATATAAATCTCTGCCAAGGTGAATACAGCTTCATAGCGCTCATTTTCCAAAAATGAAATCTGAAATCACATTAAATCCTGCTGAAATGAGGCTACTAGTTGAGGGTATAGCTAGTTACCTGTAGGCCCCATCATGCTCACAGCTTCGGTGATTTTGTGATCCTCCAAGAGGGTTAAGTTTGCAAAATCGATCTGAGTAGGCAATGGAAAAAGTTCCTTTCAGGAAAATTGACTGGAGTTTGTAGTTTTAGCTCTCAATAAATTCTTTCTGGTATTTTCTACTTTGGGGATATTTTAATGCTTAGTATTTTCAGCATTCTTATAAAGTCAGAGGATTTGCTTTGAAGTGTTAATTTCAGAAGTTCTACACTAACATTTAACTTAATATGCATGATTTTAAAAAGTGATGGCTAGCTATAAAATCTCAAATGAAAAGGTTAGTATAAATAGTGTATTTAGCCCTTTCTTACGTAATTTTTCTTTTACAAATGTTCTGCATCTCCTTAATAGAAGGAGTCTTAATTTCCTTAAGCAATTCAGAGTGCAGAAAGCAAGACCCTATGTGACCGCCAACTGTTGTTTACATCAGGGAAAAGTGGTGAACTATTTCATTCCATCTCATTCTGGAGAAAATGTGAAAAACACAGAAACCCAGCATATGGAATTTGAACCAAAAGAAAAAATTCAGTGTCCCCGTAAGTATGACATCTCTTGAAGAAATTACTGCTTTATAGTGATGTTTGTTATGGTGCTTTGCAGTGCTTTTTATAGCACTTGTACTATAAAAAGTACAGGCTTGTACTTTGTATAAATGGACTTAATGACAAGTCGTATTCTCTTAACAAAAGCAAAAATTTCTTCTTTTCTTTGACTCAGTCCTGGCAGCTCTTGCTTGGTCTGTTCTATGTAGTTTTCTTTAGCTTACAGTTTAAATGAGCTTTGTTTATTCTGCAGCTCAGTGGCTCAGACCCTGTTAGCAAATGTTTCCCTTCCTGAAGGTGGGATAATTGTGAGGCTTGGTTTGGTTGCTTTTATTTTGAATGATGGTTGGAATGTGAGATTGGCAAATTAACATCAATAATTCTTCCTTATTTCTTTTCAGTAATTTATTTCTTAGTGTGTTGTGAGAAAGTTTTACTACATATTCTTCAAAATGGCACTGTACAGACAGGATATCTGCAGTAAATCTTTTTCCTCCTTAATAGTGCTCTATGTGGACTATGTTAGTTGACTTTTACTTTCTTTTAATTTTAATGATTTTGATTGAGTTAGCATGTCCTGTTGCCTTCAGCCTCGCGTGTGATGATACTGACAGCTGTGAAGGAAATGAACGGGAGAAAAGGCATTTCCATCTTTTCCATCTATAAGTTTGTCCGTGCTGTATACGGATTCGATGTCCAGAGGCACAGGGCCCTTCTGAAGCGGGTGCTGAAAGGTTTGCTTGTTGAAGGTCTTGTGAAACAGATCAAAGGCCATGGTTTTAATGGGACTTTTGCACTAGGGAAGAATTACAAGGAAGAGGATATATGTGAAAGAATGAGAAAGCAGGTAACAGCATTTCCTGAACACCTACGCATGACGCCTGAGCGCGCTTGGCAGAGCTGGTCTTGGTGCTGGGGGGGCCACACCTGCTCCCAAGCCCGCTAGGGAGGCCGCCGATGGCCGGCGCACCCCCACTTCAGTTTTCTCCCCTCAGAATATGAGCTCGCGGAGAGGAGAGGCTCCGTTTTGGTTACCACTAAGTCTACAGAAGATTGCTTGGCACAGCGCAGACACTCAGTAAATATTTATTAAGTGAATCAGAAGGATCAAATGGTTTAGAGCGTAAATTAACTTCTCTGTCCTAATCCTGCTGTTAGCAGTAATCAAAACATTTATTCCAAACCTTAAAAATAATTCACAATACTTTCAATTGTGTAGGTCTTTGATAAACATTTTGTAATTCTCATTTTCCCCACATCGCCATCTTGTACAATTTTTATATTTTATTAGAAAACTTCTGTCGGACCAATGCTTTTGATTTGCTTATAAGAAAAGTATTACAGTGTTTATAAATATAAAGAAAAGTCTGTTATGACCAGTCAAATTGTGGAGCTACCAGCGTGGCTCCCGTGAAAGAAAGGATGGTCACAGGAGTTCATTTACCATGGTGGGGCATCACCCTGTGCTGCCCTGTGTCAGGGCAGAGTGCCGTGAGCCTCTGCCTGTGGGTATCCTGCTGCCCCCAGAGAGGACACACAGTCCAGCAGCCAGGGCCTCCGGAGCAGGAGCAGCCCAAAAGCCAGGGCCCCGGGAGCAGGAGCAGCCCAGCAGCCAGGGCCCGGGGAGCACGTGTAGCCCAGCAGCCAGGGCCCGGGGAGCACGTGCAGGCCAGCAGCCAGGGCCCGGGGAGCACGTGCAGCCCAGCAGCCAGGGCCCGGGGAGCACACGCAGCCCAGCAGGCAGGGACCGGGGAGCACACGCAGCCCAGCAGCCAGGGCCTGGGGAGCACATGCAGCCCAGCAGCTAGGGCCCGGGCCCCGGGAGCACACGCAGTCCAGCAGCCCAACAGCCAGGGCCTGGGGAGCAGGAACAGCCCAGCATCACTTCCACAGGCTTCTGTGGTGCCTGCCCCCACACCTCCCCAGCCACGGCAGGTTCGCCTCGTTGGCACTCCATAGCCCCTACCCAGCAAGGCTGAGGCGTTGCAGCTCTCTCTCTCTAGCTCTCTCTAGCTCTCTCTCGCTCTCTGTCTGTCTTTGAGACTGGGGCCAGCAGTTTCTGCATTTACAGCCCAGCTGGCACGTACTCAGAGTTGCTGCTCTGTAAACATTTGCAGGAGAGCAGCACAGACAGAAGAGGGAGGGGTAGAGGGAGTTTATTGGCTAGTTGGAGCCACTGTTAGATTACTTTTTACTTTCCTTAAATACTGTGTTTTAGTTCTCAGTAATTTTGCAATTGCCCTATTTTTTGTATTTATGCATGTAAGTTATTAAAGCCCCTTACTGTATTAAGTATATTATAAATACCAGTAGTTCCCTTTGTCTTTCTCCTCTTAGTTATCTCCAGACCTCCCCTGGGCAGTGCTCTTGCTCCCTTTCAGGCTGGACCTACAGCCTGCGGTAGGGGAGGGGGGTGCTGGGGGGGGCTCTTCAGGCAGGGTGGGACATGATTAGGAGTGAGCCTCTCCAGAGAAAAGGGTGGCAAAGACTGGCTGCTGAGAGTTTATGTAAAGCACATCAATAATTTCATAAATTTATCTATGTTTAAATAACTATTTTTTAATAGGCAGTAGGGAGTCCAAGGAAAATTCAGAAAGAATCCAGAAAATCAGGGAACAAGGATGCAGATTCTGAATACCTGCCATCGAACACCTCTGATGATGATGACAATCCTTATTACTACTATTATAAGGCCAGGAGAAATCGCAGTAAATTGAGGAAAAAGCCTGTTCTATTTACAACAAAAGGAGACTGTGAGGCCAGTGTCCATCCCGCCGCACAAGGCCACTGTCTGGCTCCCAGCGACCCTGCAGTCACTGACGTCGCTGGGTCCAGAAACCCCCGTGTGGCCACAGCCAGGCAGGAGCCCGAGGCCAGGGCCCACTGTGGCGCTGACCAGCTACCCTCTGCTGTCGAAAGCCCCTTCCAGTCCCCCGACTATCGCTTCGAGTGCGTGTGTGGCAAGCTGGACCAGCTGGACTGCAAGCCGCGCGTCCAGTGCCTGAAATGCCTCCTGTGGCAGCACGCGGCCTGCGTCAACTATGTGGTGGACGACCTGAAGGTCAAGCCCTTCTACTGCCCCCACTGCCTCGTGGCGATGGATCCCGTGTCTACGGGAGCCACCCTCATCATCTCGCCCAGCTCCATCTGCCACCAGTGGGTGGAGGAGGTCCACAGACACGTGTGTGCCTCCTCGCTGCGCGTGCTGGTGAGGGCTCCTGGGGGCAGGTCCCCGTGGGGCTGGGGATGCTGTGCGGGCTGCTGGGGGCAGGTCCCCGTGGGGCTGGGGATGCTGTGCAGGCTGGTGGGGGCAGGTCCCCGTGGGGCTGGGGATGCTGTGCGGGCTGGTGGGGGCTGCTGGGGGCAGGTCCCTGTGGGGCTGGGCATGCAGTGT
>PVIY010049551.1:0-16663 GCA_004026745.1 Myrmecophaga tridactyla | reverse complement strand
TGAGAAAGCTAAATCATTATACAATTATCTTCAAAAGCAGCAGCCTTGATTCTTGAAGAGGACTGTATAACTATATAGCTTTCAAAAACTATGTAGTTGTGTGACTGTGCGATTATGAAAACCTTGTGTCTGATGCTCCTTTTATCCAGGGTATGGACAGATGAGTACAAATATAAGGGGGAAATAAACAAACAGATGCGGATAAGGGGTAAAAAAAAAAAAAAAAATTTGGGTAGATTTAAATACTAGTGGTCAATGAAAGAGAGGATTTAAGGGGTTTGTGATGTATGAGTTTTTTGGGTTTTTTTTCTTTTTCTGGAGTGATGTAAATGTTCTAAAAATTATCATGGTGGTGAATACACAACTATGTGATGATCAGAGCCACTGATTGATTACTATGGATGAACTGTATGTATGTGAAGATTTCTCAATAAAAATATTTTTTAAAGAAAGACACACTTCTGCCCTGCAAGGAAGCAAACAGGATTGGAAATGAAGATCACGACACAACTGTAAATTGACCTTCACCACTGCAGCTATAACTGAAGTGGTGTACTATACAAGAAAGGCTCTCAGGTCAAACAAATGGAAGGCTAACTAAATCAAATGTTTCCTACAAATCAAGCGCCGAAGAGACAGTTCAAGCAAGGTAAGGTGAGTAGATGTAGCGTAGATGTTGGCACATCTAGTCAAGGAATCAAAACTAGCTTTCTTTATTAGCACCAGATCGATTGCTCACAACCACTCCCATGTAATATTTAAAACACATACTCCAACTTACGAAAAGCAAGGAATTAAAAGTACCATTCATGTCATACGAAGTATCTAAATATTAGCAATTATCCCTTTTTCAGTTTGATAATTAAAGCAATTAATTTTGAAAATCTATGAAGGCAGATGTTTAGTCCTGAATTCCTATTTTTAATAGTGACCAAATATTTCTCAAACACCAGTGTCATCAATACACATGAAGTTATACTTGATGTTCTTTTTGTTCCCCTATCATGAGCAAGCCACATGCTGGGCCACATTTTTAAGGGATAGAAGATCAGGCAACCAAGATGATCTAAGGGCCACATCTAGCAAAAGGAGGATACACAGAGCCTGTTAAAACCGCAGCTCAGCAGGAACAGTGGAAAGACACACACAAATGGCTGGGCTTGGAAAAAAAAGCTGCAGATACCTCAACAACAAGGGACAAGCAGAGAGAGAGAGAGGCACTACAACAAGAGAGTGGTCAGGTCAGGAATAGAACAGAGATACCCCAGATGCAAAGGAAGGTGACAAAATTTCAGATGAAGAATCAAATGATTCGAATACTATAAGTAACACTATCAAGCAGAAAGAATCCTTGACCTAAGCAAACTTCTCCCACTAGCAAGGTGACGCCAAGTTCTTTAACACTGTGATGTACCAAAATGAGGGAAGGGGTCAGAGTGATCCCACAAACTTCTCCATTTCTACACCCGTAATATTCAACTTCCATTTATAAAATGAAGATAGAAATGAGGCTAGTGAGTTTTTAATAATCTGAATCAAACTTCCTGGTTTAATAGCAGTAAGCTTGAAAATTAAATTAAATTATTAGCACCATGCATGAGCCTGGGTGGTGTCATCTACTATTATTTTCAACTTCTTTAAATGGCAATTGTATTCCATTTTGAAAAGGTACTAGAACTTTCCCAAGGCCCACATTAATTTTTATTGTTAACATTTTATAGTTACACCAATAAGAGTTCCAAAAAGATCCCATTTAGTACACCCATGCCCTATCCCAAATACTACAGTATTAAGTAACCCAAGTAGAGACATACAACAGGGCAAGACATCTTCCCAGACACTCTTTGGTAACAATAGCCAACACCTGCTCGCTTCATCTGGTAATCACTCTATTGGTATAACTCAGATGTTCTGTAGAGAGTAAAAGGAACAAATGCTTGGTCAAATGAGTTAGTTACACTAAGCCCAGAGCAGACTGAAAAATTAAGAGGGTTCAGAGAAGTATGGCAGTGAAAAACAGAGAAATTTATGGAAATTATAAGACATCCTTGTATTTTTTAAGCATATATATGTATATAACCTACTTCTATAAATAGCATTATCAGGAAACATTCTCTAAGATCTAAATTGTTCCAGAAAAATTGAAGAGGGTCTTATGTTTCCTTTGGTGGCCAGAGTCATCACCCCATAAGAAACCCTGCTATAATAAGGTCTAACTTTGCTCCATTATGCAGCACACTGATGATGCCTCTTCAGAGACATGATCTGTTAATGTATGATTTATTGTAATTAAGCAGCACAGTTTAATGTCATCAAAAGGCTTTAATTAGAGAAGGCTGCCATGTCTTCACGCTGTCAGATCAATTCCTGTTTGCACATGTATTCACATTTAAACATGCTCTGAGAACACCTCTTCATGTAACGAGCAAACCTTCCTTTGGGGCCATGGACTTGCACACTTCGCCCATTTAATGTGTTTTGTATGTGTGTCCCATCCCACTAACCACAGACCTAAAATGCCCCTTCTCAATTCTCCAAAATTCCCTGCTAATAAATTATTTCTTCGGTACCTGCTGTATGTTATGGTGTAAGTAAGTTTTCATACAAACCTTAAATCTCATTTCGGATTTCCCTAAACTAATCATATGTAACTGAACTTCCATTTCCTTTAATTACCTTTTACGTACACATCCCTGAACAAATATGGGCATTTGACTTGCTATAATCCTTACCACTAATAATACTCAGATAAATTCGAGATAAAGAGGGACATGTAATAAATCCCTGTTCACATGATTAATAGAAGATAAAATTTCAAAAATCATATCTATGATAAGGAAATTAAATCCAGAATATACAAAGAATTCTTATACCTCAACAATAAAGGCAACCCAAATTCAAAATTCAATAAAGTTACAGTATGACCCAGCAATTTACTCCTAAGTATATAGCCAAGAGAAATGGAAACATTTATCCATGCAAAAAATTTTTAAGTGAATGTTCACAGCAGAATTATTCACAATAGCAAAAAAAAAAAAAAGTCCACCAACTAACACATGGACAAACGAAATGTGGTATAACCATACAGTGTACTATTTATTATTCAGCAATAAAAAATAATGAAGCACTAATACATGTCAAAACATATGAACCTTGCATATATTATCCTAAGGGATAGACGCCAGACACAAAAGACCACAAATATATGATTCCATTTATATGAAATATCCAAAATAGACAAATCCAAAGAAACAGACCATAGATTAGAGGTTGCCAGGAAATACAGGAAAGCTGGGTAGGGAGGAATGGCTGATAATGGGTATGGAGTTTCTTTCTGAGGCGATGAAAATATCTTTAAATTAGATAGTGGTAGTGGTTGAATGATCTGTAAATATACTAAAAACTGAACTGTATACTTTAAAATGGTGGTTTTTATGTTGTGTGAATACTGAATATCTCGATAAATACGGGTTTTTTTTTTAAGTGGGAAGAAACTTAAGAAAATTAGGAATAAAATTCTCAAAGACAACAAAAAGACATGGATGTATACCCTTAAACTATTATCCCAATTTGTGCTTTGTCTGTTTGCTTGCTTGTTTTTAGGGCAAATTCTCAAGTCCTCAAGTCTATCTACACTTAGGAGGCCTGTCACATTGGCAGGAGACCGGGAAAACTAACTGAGCTTACAAACAAGCGTTCACCACAGCCCAAAATCAAGTTCATTTTTCAAAGGCCTCTAGGTCTCTTGCCCTGAAACCAAAGTGCAGGCTTTTCTCACTATAACAAATATTCCTTTAAATGTATAGTTATGAGTAACTATGAAGAGAGTTCTTAAACTTTGCTCTTTTCACATAAAACTTTTTACAGAGTGCTGTTTTAAAAGAATTGCCATTTAATGAAAAAGAAATAAAGACTTGATTTTTCATTTCAGTCTTATGTTAACACTCTCATACCTAGTATACTCTAGTTCATTAGTAAAAAGAGAAAAAAATGAAGAATTAGCTGGCACGTTTGAGCTCCAATTGCTATTCAAATACATCTGAAAAAATTTAAGTTCATGAGTCAAACTGAAATATCTAATTGACCCCTCTAGTAAAAGATCACTAAATATCAATGAAATAGGATAAAATGAAATAACATTTTAATCATCACACCTTCTTCCTCCTACACTCCAATACATGTGTAAGTTAGAGCAACTGTTTTTTAGTTTAGGAAGCAGCCTTTCCATCTTTTTCGGTTATGACTACCACTAGCATATATTTATAATGGATTACCTTAGCAGGCATGCTCTCAAGTCACACAAAGAGGACAAAATACAACTGCTTGCAAAGACATGACAATTTTAAAGTTTGCTTAAACTTACTCAAAAGGACAAGTTTAGATAAGGTAAGAGTTACTGCTAAACCTAACAATATTTCACAAGATATTAAATACACTGACCACTTTAAAGTACTCAATCCTTCCAGACAAGAAAAGTGGAAAATTGAAGGAGGCATTTTTTAAAGAAAAAGGCTTATATTAATACCATTTCACAATGCTGGCATCTTTTGGTTGAGTCACTAAAAATAGTGACCGAACTGAGACATTTCTGATCACACTATTTTCATTATTCATGCTGGGAAGTGTTCAAAATGTAATCATTTTGAATTCTTTCTGATTTTATACTTAATGCCATTTTTTAAATACACATCATCCCTTTAATAAACAACATGCATTAATCTAACTTTGTCACCCTAAGCTGTTTATCAACTTTATTTCTGCTGAAACAAAAATGCACTTAAACAATTAACATTATTGGAGATTAAAATAAAAAAGAAGGGGGGGGAAATACCCATACACTGACACTACATTTCCTCCAGTAATTTTAAGTCGGGACCACTGTGTTGTATCAAGCACTGGCCACACAAGTGGATCAACTTAACCACTCCCGTGCGGACGCAGGATGTAGACGCAGTGGCATTAATGAGAGCACGAGCTTATAGTGTAACCTCACCAGGCCAAATAACCTCCTGGCCACACAAGTAGAAAATAATTAAAACAAGCACGATTCCAATTTAGCTTTGTAACCAGATGGTGAATGAAAAAGGAGACAAAGACTCATTTTGTGAATAACCTGGGGAACAGCCCCTATGGTTTCCTTTAAAGTTACAGATTCACTTGTGAAATCAAAGAGGAGAGGGGAATACATGGGTTCTCACCAGAATTCACTCCCAAGGAACATCTATGCCCTTTTCACTAGGTCATGACCACAGAACATCACAGCTCATTTCTTAAATGAATGCCACGTTTAATTACAATAAAAACCCAGTGAAAATGAAGTGAAGGCAAGCATCTGTTATCTCTTTCATTGTCCAGCACTGAGCTGTGCACATAAAGAAATAAATAAGGTAAGCTTTTCAAATTAAAAGACAGCAAATAAAAACTCAAGAACATATAACACCACCAAAATTTTACGCGTTTTGCAAAAAATATATAGACAATGTTTGTGACCTAACAAATTCACGCCCTGCATTTTCCTCCCCATAAAGGAGATAAGGGCATTTCATTAGTAGGGAAAGGAAGAGGACATCCTAAAACTCAAAGAATCCTAACTTTGCTGATAAAGAGCACAGCAGCTCTACCATCATTCTGGAAAGGGGAAGACAAAAGCCAAATGGCTGTCTGACCTTTACAGACTAAACAGAACGCGTGCAGGTTAACCCACATAGTAAAGATGAAAGTTCTTGTTCGCAAATGGCAGACATTAAATAATCTGGTAACCCTCGTTGGGGATGAGGCCAGCAAACAATCCAGTATATTCCATCTATACGTACACTGTTCCTGTGCTGTGCAGTGAGCCAGTCAAGAGGATACAAGCAGAATCTTACATGAACTCATTTCAGCACACTGCCGCAGATCATGCGCAAACATCTCTCCCTATAAAGCCTCCATTGGCTGCAGCTGCCCTCCCCGCTCCCACCCCTCCCAGAACTCCAGCCACCCACTCCTTCCTACCTCATAGAATTAATCACAACCACTGAGCAAAAGAATCCAAAGCCAGGGCTCTAAGGGATGATAAATTTATGACCAAGGGGAGAACTGGAGGGCTAAGAAGATAGCAAAAAAAAAAACAAAAAACATATATATATATATATAAAGGACATTTGTTTCTGTCTCATTAAATTCAAAAACAAACACGCCAATTGTTTCTTTGGGTTCCTAAATTCTGTTGGGTTGTTCTTTGAGCCAACAGATTTACAATGGGTATACAGACACTCAAGTGATCCTGAGGGAAAGCTGAGAGAGAACTCTGCCCAAAAGCATGACTGAGGGTACTGCAGCTGGAGGCCTGATGGATTATTCAGTGTTTGGGCTGGGCGGGAGGAGCAAGAGGTGGGCACCATGCCCTTCCCACCTGAGTCCCTGGCAGCCAGCCATCCAATGGAAAGTTGTTATCACATACCTGCCAAGGAAGCTTCTTGTAACAGGACATTCAGACAGTAATCGCTCCAACTTCTCTATTGGGGCAGCCCCCAGGCACCACATTTCCCCCACCCTGCATAAACAGGTGACGCCCTGATTTTATAAAGGGGAGGGGACTTGGACAATTTGAACCCCTTGCCTTGAGGCCACAGACAGACACAGTCACACTTGAGTTATGGTTTCAGTACATACTAAGCTCTATTACTCTAAGGAACTTGTTTGAACCTCCTTACTCCTCTTTAACAATAACAATGTAAGCATTCAATAATTCCTAAGCCCCGTACATGCATAATTAACCCTTTCAACAACATTAAGTAGTACATTTTACTGATACCTCATTTTACAGCACTGCTTCTAGTAACTTGTCCAATTCCAAAAGACAGAAAGTGGCAGGGCAGGAGAAACAGCAACTGCAAATAGTTGTTACAAGAATTGGAAGTAACACATGGCTCATCTCACAGAGTGACAGGTACATAGTAGGTGCTAAGTACATAATACTTTATTATTAAGTGCATAATACACTATACTGACAAGCTTGAGTTACTACTGAGAAGACCCTGCCATGAGTTCTAAAAATCATCTGAATTTCATTCAAGTGCCTCTGTAGAAGTATTCCTTGCTTCTTTATACCTGAGGACACTGTAAGATTTAGTGTATTCCAAACTTTCTGTCAGGACCTACAAGGGTGCACAGAATGATGAAAAGCCCTGCCTGGGGTATGGCTGAAGATGAAACTTAACTGACTCCTGGTATTTTTCCCTCATTGAAAAGTGATTCTTTGGCAGGCCATGGCAGCTCAGCAGGCAGAGTTCTTGCCTGCCATGGTAGAGACCCGGGTTCGATTATTCCTGGTGTCTGCCAATGCAAAAAATAAAGAGTGATTCTTTCAGTCAATCAATATTTACTGATCAGATACAAGTGCCAGGCAAGTGATAAATATGCACTGGTACTCCACTAACAGGCTGGATCAAAGGAAGCCAGGGTAGGACCAGGAGGAAGGCGTCTCTGACAACAAACAGCCTGTGTGACTGGTGCTGTGAAAAAATGGGAATGAGGTATGCACAGAAGGTTCATATCTAACTGGGGATGAATTCTTCTCACAGAGCATGACACTGAGTCTTAAAGGATGATATAGAAAAAATAAATGATAGAAAACTCGTTTAGACCTCGTTCATCTTCAAGTGCAATAATCTCATCTTTGAATTTATGTTTTTTGTAAAAACAGCCTAAAACAAAATTTCTACAGTTCTGTTTCACCCCCCCAAAAGGGTGCTATGGGCTCTTGTTTATGCAAGATCCTGCCAATGTCATTTTGAGGGCTTGCCCTCCCCTCACTCTTTCCATTTCACCACTCTTGCGCCCAGGCACCACAGGTCAACCAACTTCTAGAAAGGACCACAGAACAGAAATGGGGTGACAGCTGGATTCAGCCTTCATGAACTTCTATATCCCCTTAAGATTCCATCATCAGATCTCACCTTGATAGCCTCACTAAAAAGTGCATTTCTGAGGCAAATACAATTTCACATTTCAGTCTCAATCACTGACACACCCATGAAACAATGGCACTCACAGACCCAAATGGTTACTGTCCTTGTAGAAGTTTCCAAGATACCATTTAAACATTATTATACCCTACATCTGTGCCCAGAAGTGCAGGTGAGGAACTGACATGGATTCAACTATTTGAAAATGTGAACGGTGAAAAGTAGACACCAGACATTTGGAGCCAAGAAGAATGAAACAAGAAAAATAACCAAAGATGGTCTATCCCCAAAGCAAACTCTATCAGCAATTTTTCAGATCTCCCACAAGAGCACTGGAAAACTACCCCTATAACTGCAGACTCAAGAGTTGTGCCTGCACAGGACAAATGACTCTATTACTTGCACAGCAAATTACAAAAATAAGATTGAAAATAAACTTTAAAACATATTAACCAATCTCAACGTAAGAATCTTATTTTAAATCAATCTCTTTTTTTAATGAGGGAAATTTGAACAATGATAATTATTTGATATTAAGAGCTTATGCTACTGGTATCATAAGTATGTTTCCTTTAAACGCGAATCCTCATCTTTTAAAGATTAATACTGAAATGTCTACAAAATAAATTATATATTGTATGGGATTTGCTACATAACAATCCAAGATGTGAAAATAAGGGTATAAATGAAAGTTATATAAAAAGTTTACAAAGAAAAAGGAGTAATCCTCTAGAAAAAGGTTTTTAACTCACAGAATATATAGGTAAAGAAGGGATCTCCAATAAGGTAGCACTGCACTCTTGGGAGCTGTCATTTACATGGGTTATATAGCTCTCTCTACAGAGACAGATATATATACACGCACATACACATAAATACCATAGTAGAACAATTTCAAGCAGAAAATTTTTAATAAAACGGTTACATGTTAACAAAAATGTTGTAAGGCATATAATATTTCGCAAGCCAAAAGAACTTAGTGAGAAAAGTGGTACTGTCTTCTTTTTTGCAAATCACTTTAATGTCTGGCCTAATAGAAGTCAGCTGGATTCTCATAACTGAATTCACTCTGAATTCACTCCAGATACATTTTGTATCTAGAATGTGCCATTAACATTGCACTCTGAGGAGAGAATGAGAGTAGAACAGGAAAATATTGTCATTATTATAACAGCTTTGACCTTGCAAATCCCAAGGGACTCTGAGAACTCTAGGAGTCCCTGGTCAACCCTCGAATGACCACTGAGGAAAAAGCATGTAGTAAAAGGGAAACTTTTCCTTAGATTGCTAACACAAGGCCTAGCCAGGACCCTGTGCCCTCATTTATTGTGAGGTAAAATGAGGTACAAATTTTACCTGTACAAAGCATCATAATGATGGAAGGGCTTCTGTGTACTAATTAGCGGTATAAATTTCCCCTTAAACATTCACAGATATAAATTCAAGATAAGCTGTGGCTATTTGAAATGCACTGTTTTCAAGACTGTTGAAACCTAATCAATTTACTGGGACTTTAGACAAGCAATTTTTTTTAATTACGTAGAAAACAATAGTATAGATTAGAGTATTAGGGATAGAAATGACAGTAAGGCTAACGGTTCATAAAATTTGTTTCAGTTGTGCTGTGTATGAGTCTCAACCCAAAATATCTTACTGCAGCTCAAAGTTTTTTTAAAAAAAACACTACCCTACTATAAAAGCTAGTTTAAAAAAAAAAGAACAGAAAGAAAAACAGCCTTGGAAAAGGAAGCAAGTGTAGGTGGTAAGGTGGTATGGATCAAAGGGGGCCTGGTGACTAAATGGGAAAGAAACTGACCTCTGGGGGAAGAGAAGGGTACAGGGGCGAGAGGAATTCTATGAGTCCCATATAGATACAGTAGAGATCTGTTATAGAGAGCCTTCTTATGAACTGTGAGAGACAAGCATGGCTACGCCGCCTACAGCCACAGGTGGCAGTCATGACTGTCTGCAATGGGCCCTTATGTGCTTGTTACCTTTTGGAAGGTTACCAAACAAGAGTAAATAAGGGGCTGCTCTATATAAAGTGAAAATGAGCAAACTGAAAGTTGTGGTAATAATCTACATTTTAATAGCTAAATAGAAATTATACACACACACAAATCTATAAAACAAATTCCTCCAAAAAGGGATTGGTCAGGTTAGAGTGAGGACAGCTGGAACAGAAATTAGTTTTTTATTTCCTATCGTTGAAATTCTTTGACAAGAACAAGGTTTACCTGTGGAATTTATTTGTACAGAGACATTGTTACCCTCGCCCCTAAAAAAAAAAAAAAAAATCAACTTTGACCCATGCTTTGACACTTAACACAAACTAATTCAAGTGATCATAACCTAAATGTAAAACCTAAAACTTAAAAAATTCCTAGAGGAAACAGAGGGAAAAATCCTTGCGGTCATGGGTTAGGCATCAATTCCTTAGAACATAAAAAGGATGAATCATAAACATTTATTTTGTCAAAATTAAAACTTTGTTATTTGAATAACAATTTTAAGAAAATTAAGAAATATATGCAAAACACCTGATAGAGGGCTGCTATCCAGAATACCATAAAGAACTCTCAAATAAGAAAGCAAACCCTATTCAGAAATGGGTAAACAAACACATGAAAAGTTGTTCAACAACATTATTCATTAGAAAAATGCAAATTAAAACCAGTGAGACTCTATCACATACCTATAAAAATGGTGTAAACATTTAAATGGTTAAAATTTAAAAAACAGACCAACTACAACTGAACTCCCAAAAATAACTCAACTCTCATAGTGGAATGTAAGTGTACAGCCACCCTGGAAAGCAGTTTGACAGATTCTAAACTTTTACATCGCTAACAGTTTTAAGAAAGTAAAAGTTTTACTTCCACCAAGTGTAAGTATAAATAAAACATATACATAGCATATGACCTAGCAATGAAAACTATAACCACACAAAACTCTATCTAGCATACTTAGAGCAACTTTATTCGTAATTGTCAAAAACTGGAAACAACCCAAATATCCATCAACTGATAATAAGCTTTGGATCATCCATACAATGGAATACGACTACTCAGCAATAAAAAGGATGAACTATATTATGCAACATGGATGAATCTCAAATACATCATCATATGTGAAATTCATATTTACAAGACTACGTACTGCATGATTCCTCTTAAATGACTTTCTAAAAAAGGTTATAGAAAGTCTTTAGACTTGCATTAGTCGTCGCCAGGAGCTATGACATGATGAAAGGTATAAATACAAAGGAGCACAAGACAATTTTTCAGAGTAAACTGTATCTTCATTGTGCTGGTGGTTACATGACTGTGTGCACTGATCACAATTCGTAGAGCTGTATACCTAAAATAGGCTAATTTCATAGTATATTAATTACACTGATATAAATGGCAAAACCACCTGACTCAGGATATGCAGGGTTTCCAGAGATCCTTGCAAAAAAACTACCCCAAAAACTACAGTGCAAGCACACATGTAATTTAAAATTTTCTACAAGCCACCTTGAAAATTTTAAAAACAGGCAAAATTAATTTTAATAAAATTTTTGCTCCCATCTAAAACATGTAATTTAAACATGTAACAAGCATGACATTAATGATCATTGAACTTTTTCTTGAAGATGTTAGAGTTATTGAACTTTTTCTTCGAAAGTGTCTATTTTATACTTACACAACACCTCAATTCGTACCAGGAATGCCTCGAGTGCTCATATGTGGCTAGTGGGTACCTATACACTTGAAATAACTTTGAGCCCTAAAGTAAAGAACAAAACTTAAGAACCATGACATCAAGAAAGAACCATAATGTGGCCTCTCTCTCTAAGCCATCTTGGCAGGTGAACTCACTACCCTCCCTCCTAAGCGGGACATAACTCTCAGGGGTGTAAATCTCCCTGGCAACGGGGGACAGGACTCCCAATGAGCCAGGACAAGGCATGACGGGATTGAGAAAGCCTTCCTGACCAAAAGCGGGAAGAGGGAAATGAGATAAAGACTAAGTATTCTTATGAATTATATAGATAACCCCTTTTTAGTATATGGCATATTGGAGTGGCTGGAGCGAAGTACCTGAAACTGTTTAACTGTGTTCCAGAAGCTGTGATTCTTGAAGTTGAATGCATGAACATATAGCTTTTACAATGTGACTTTGTGATTGTGAAAACTTTGCGTCTGACATACCTTTTATCCAGGGTATAGACAAATGAGTGAAAAAAACAAGGATAAAAAATAAATAAATAGGGGGTAGTTCAGTGATAGAATCCTCATCTGCCATGCAGGAGACCTGGGGTCTTCTCAGCCCCTGTACCTCCCGCCCGCCCCTCCCCCCCCAAAAAATGGGAAAGAAATTCAACAAATGGTTCTGCCATAACAGAGCAGTCACATGGAAAAAGAATGAAATGTGACCCCCCCACCACACATCATACATAAGTACAATACATACATGCATGCATGCATGCATGCATACTATACACACACACATACATACATACATACATAAAGGAAATAAGGGGTAAAAACCACACATCATAAATACATACATACATGCATGCATACACACACACACACACACACAAACACACACATGAAGGAGATAAGGGGTAAAAACCGGATAGATTGAAATACTGAAGGAGGGGTAAGGGGTATGAGATGTATGAGTTGTTTTTTTTTAATTATTATTTCTTTTTCTGGAGTGATACCAATGTCCTAAAAATGATCATGGTGATAAATATACAACTATGTGATGATATTGTGAGCCACTGATTGTCTAATATGGTTAGGCTGTATGTATGTGGATATTTCTCAATAAAAATATATTTAAAAGGAAAGAAAGAACCATGAAAGGGAAAAGGCAGTCTTTGCAGGAAAAACACACCCCTGGTTTCACCCTTCAAGGGTAATGGAAAGACACCACAGACCTACAAAAACTGTGGGTCACTCTAGGAGGCCAGGATTTCTCTGCTGCTACAGCTAGGCTTAGCCAAGCCATCCCACACATCACTCCTACAAACATACCAGCTTGTTCATGAAACCGTAAGGGGGGGGGGGGGGAACAGAGAAAGAACAAGAGATAGTTATTCCTACCCAAATCAGATATGCTCAGTGAGAGCAGAAAGCCACCCAGGAGAAATGCATTTGAAAAACCAGGCTAGGCCTGCCTGTTTAGCAGGCAAAAGACCACCACCCACACAGATCTAAGAGGTTTCTTACCACAGCCCCAAAGGCAAAGGAGTGGGAAAAGAAAATAGCAAAAATGATTTTATTGGAAAACCTGTAACCACAGTCGGCTGTGGGGAAAAGGAACCTACAGTCCTGGTGCTTGTTACCTTAACACTTCATTTAACTGCACTAAGAATGCGCACTGCCACAACTACCAAGTCTAATCTCCAATGAACCACGGAATTCAGAACAGCTCGGCTTTTTTTTCTCTCTCCAGCTTGACAGTGCACTATCCTATTATGGTTACATCTAATATTCTGAACCTCAGCATAATTAAAGTTTTGACTTACCTGAACACATCTTCTGGGTGTAGCTAGGAAATCATTTTCTGAATCCTGAACTCTCCCCCTGCAAACCACTTACCACCCAGGTTTATAGGTACCTCATACAAAGGATCACCGCAAGATGAGCTGATGTTTCCCTAATTTGTTAATTTTGGCTATATTACAGAGGGTTTGAGTCTGGCCCAGCCAGTGGCATAAGGAAGATGTTCCCTGACCATGAGATGAAAATACAGTCCAGAATTTGGATTTAAAGGGATCCCTGAAAGACACTATTCTAGGTATTTGTCATATGACTAAAACTCATTTAATCCTAATAAGTAGGTGCTACTATTTAGTTGGTCCTCTTTTAAAGAAGGGGAAAGGAGTCAGTGAGGTGAAAAAATGTTATTTCGAGCACACACCCACACCCAGTCTGTTCAAAGCTTCTTGTGGACAAGGGAAAATACACTGCATAAAACATTTGGTGGGCAGTTGCAAATCAGATTAAAATCTGATTACCCTGTTCTTTACCAGGTAAAAGCATCAGAATCACTTATTTTTACACAATGGATGTTCGTGCACTTTCTCCTTATTCTTCATACTGTTCCTTGGGGAAAGGGTCCAATGGGTATTCATTATACTTGCTTCTTCAAATGTTTAAAATTACATTTTCTCATTCTTCTAATCAGGAGCTATGGAGATTTAACACCCCTCCCATCAACTCCTAGATAACAAATTTTAATAGATATTAAGAACCCTTCCAGTTATTAAATTTATATTCTTCCTCGTGCTCAACTCTACCAACTAACTTCCCACATCTTCAAGGATAGGATTTTCTTTTGTTCTTTGGGGTTCTGTTGTTAATTTGCTTAGTCACTGACCCAAAGAAGAGTGCAGCAATTAGTTTACAAATCCAAAAGGTGTTTACATTTGCATGTGTATGCACATACATGCATATAGTCTGTCTATATATATATACATGAGACACAACTGACAAGTTATAAAATAGTACTTCAAGCAATCACGTGTTCTGGACAACACAGAAATAAAAAAATAATAAAAAGTTGCAAACCATATGTTTTCATGTCCCAACCAAAAGGATTTTCAAAACTGTCAAACATCAATAGTAGCTGGTCAAACATCATCTGAATTGCATTGCTATAACCTTTCATCCTTTGTAAGTCTGCAGTTTCATGTTAATGAAATGTGTTCAATCATTAATATTCTGAGCTCCTATGTGTCCCAGTTAATCTGCAAGTGGATAACATACAAATAACAATTAAGAATTAACTTTAAAATTTCTTTCTTCCTGGGGTAAAATATGGTTTGGCCTTTTATCCCCTCAACAAGCAGGTGGCTGATGATATTAAAACCCAATATAATATAAATTGGCATGAGGCCGAGATTTCTGTAATTAATAACATCAAGGAAATCTTGAAGAAACACCATTTTTTTCTTCAAATTCTTTTGTTTCTGATACTAAAATTTAAATGGAATACTTCCAAAACTCTAGCCTTTTTAATCTTCTCACAATATGCATCTAGTGCCCAAAATATTGCCTCATGCAATCAATATCTATTTTTTGAATGAATGCTATCCACAGCTCCCCAACATTCAAAAAAAACTACAACTTCAAACAAGTGGACAAATACACCAAGACTATAAAATTACTCCAAATTATGTGATGATATTGTGACCCACTGATTGTATTTTATGGATGGACTGTATGGTGCATGAAGATATCTCAATAAAAATATTTATATAAGAAAAAAAATTACTCCAAATTGCAGAACATATTCATATCCAAGTTACTATATATATATATCATATCCCTGTGGGATACTGACAGAAAATACTGGATTGCTGTTACTGATTTTATTTTCATATTCAATATATAAAGAGACCACATGGTTAATTCCACAATGAAATATAGTGGGCAATTATTTCCTGTATTATCCTATCTGAATAATATCCAATCTAGCTGCTCAAGAAAGATTTCTGATTAGATAAGGAGGAAACATTTTATGTCATTAGCTATACAATTTCATCTTATTTAGGAACCACATTGTAATGAATACCAGAAGTTTAAATACAGTAGCTCTCAAAACGTCCAAATTGTATTTATGTAGCCTTATGTAGCCTTTTAATAAGAACAGTCAATGTTTCACCTTCAACTTCAATCTACTCATGTGATAGGGCCTCCCAAGCTACATTAGTATGTATATAAGTACAGACCCTGAGGTTCTTAAAGCCTATTTTCCTATTCTCCCCCCTACATTCTGTGACTTGCCTAATTAAATATAAAATTTTTCTCTTTCTGTGACCTGCCTAATTAAATACAATGTTCTCTTTCCTTTTAAGTTGGCCATAGTGGAACTAAAAACAGGGTTAACCTATCTTGCAGTAGTAGCATATAACCAAGACTTTACTTGACTTAATCAAATATTAAAATTAAAACAGCAGCACATTTTTCAGTCTTCACAAGCCTCCACAACAGCTTCAGTTTTCACTGAAGACTGATCAACACAGGATCAGAAATTATCAACTAACCATGCTGAAAAAACAACCAAGTTAATTTCTGAAACATACAGGGGGAAAAAAAAAAGAAAGAAAAGAAAACCCAACAATGGAAGAAACTAGTAAGCTCAAACCAGCTTTTAATAATAAGGCTATGTACACAAAAAATTATAACCTTTTATTTACACAGATACGGTCTTTCTAAGTATGACTGAAATTTCTCAGAGCTGAGATTCAGTTCCAAAAAACAGTCCAGGGGCCTTATAGTGGAAAATGTTATGTTGCATAAATGTTACCACAAAAAAAACTCAAGGGGTTTAACTTCTTTGAAATCAAAAGGTAAATGATGCAGTGGAGCAAGAAACCTGACTATTGCATCAAATTTACATAATTTGCAACCGTTGATTAGGGAGTTTTTCATCATAGAAAGTTAAAGAATGATCCT
The DNA here is from genome assembly GCA_004026745.1 of Myrmecophaga tridactyla. Classification (NCBI taxonomy): domain Eukaryota; kingdom Metazoa; phylum Chordata; class Mammalia; order Pilosa; family Myrmecophagidae; genus Myrmecophaga; species Myrmecophaga tridactyla. Next base: position 255 of record PVIY010049551.1, on the reverse strand, counting down.
CAAGTTAAACTTTTCATTCTACTCCCTCGAGTTCAATTTTGTTTTCTTAATGTGTATGCACTCATACCCGTAATGGCAAGTGCAGAACCATGTAGAGGAAAATGTTACACAAGACAGAATAACTGTCAAAGCCATCCTTTAAAATGCAAGTACCTCCTTGGTCCAACATAAAACCTTCCCATGTTTCCAAACAGAATGAAACATCTGTTAACGTCCTATGAATTTCTTTGATGCTGTAGAATATTCCAGGTCCTG
>PVIY010049550.1:0-16675 GCA_004026745.1 Myrmecophaga tridactyla | reverse complement strand
CTCCATGGAAGCCATCTAATCAAAAGTTACCACCCACAATTGGGTGGGTTACATTTCCATGGGAACAATCAAAAAGCTCCCAGCCAGCAATATTGAATGAGAATTAAAGAATATGGCTTTTCAGGGGTCCACCACAGATTCAAACTGGCACACTTATTATTAAGTATATGCTTCGCAAATATTTTCTCTCAGTCTGTGACTCATTTTCTCGTTCTCTCAGTAGTGTCCTTCAAAGAGCTGAAGTTCTTAATTTTGATTAAATCCAATTTACCAAGTTTTTATTTTATGAGTTGTGCTTCTGGCATTGTATCTAGAAATCTTTTCCTAACCCAAAGTCATACATACCATTAGCCCTCAACCTCAGAAAGAATACTGATTTTCTTAACTGTTGAAATAAGATATAACAATTAAAAGTTTATGAAAATTTCCATGAAAAATCCGAAATATTTCTTTTTCCTGGTATGACAATGCAAAAACCACAAGATTTTCCTCAATATAAAACAACAGTAACAAAAGCAGCCTTCGAATATTTTGTGTAATAAAAGGATAGAAGACCCTCTGATCCTGTCAGTTCTTCCAGCTGCTTCTCTGATTGCCCCTTTTCTAGAGCTCCATTAATTAGGATGAAAACTTCACAGCCCTACACTGTTGTGAGTAATTTCCAGAGTAATTTGTAATTTCAGTGATGCATAGTTATGGCTTCTTATTCATAATCACAATGAACTAAAAACAATGTCAAAAAAATGTCTTGAGGTGACATCATCAACATGCATGTAAGACACCCCCTGGAAAGGTCTCCCTCAAGAATCAACCATAAAAGGACAAATCCCACTTGCTTGGAACTCTAGAGGATGGTAGAGACTGGAGAAGGACAACAGAAGTGTTGAATCAAAGAGAAAGAAACAACAAAATCAGGTAAGAGATGTAAATCCCAAACCAGCCAGTCCAGACCACTCCCCCTCATCGGTCCCATGCACTTGGGAGTTGCACAGAGGCAGCACGGCCTGGGTCCCTCCTGCCACAGATGTAGATCACAGAGCCACTCACGGCAGTGAGTCAGAACCCTACACATATCCAAGCACAGGGGCCCAAGTCCGCAGAGACCCAGGGCAGTATAAAAACAGCTGAGGAATGCCGCATACTGAAGTGCCCCCAGGGTTAAAAAGAGACCATGACAGAACTGCTGGCAAGAGGTGCAGACACTTAATCCAGTCTATTTTTCCTGGACCACCTAGATAAAAAAATGAACCTTTCTGGATGGACCCCCATCTTATTCCCTGGGGTGGATACCTTAATGGGGAAGAAACTGGAGGCAGAACATTTATTTTCCTGGAAAAAAGGAGAAACTGAACTGATGTTAGACAGGATGGGTCCCAGAAATGAAAGGTGTAAGGAAAAAGAGTCACTGAGTGACGGAGAGAATTGAAACTAACCACAGGAGCTGGAGAGAAAATTCTACATGAAAACCAAGAGAACAGATCAAGATTCCCAGAGCAGGAACAGAGGAAAGGAAGCTTTCTTGCAGAGGTGAAACAATTGCTCAGGAAAGTGTAATCTTAAAAACTACCATATATCCAGGGTAATAATCATGTGCAGAAGACCTGAGAAAACCTGAACAATTAAACATGTACTGCTCTAAAGGTCCAGAATAAATTGGACCAAATGTCAAAGAAGATCCTTAATGCAAAGCCAAATGAACAATAAAACCAAAGATAAGAGGGAAAAACTGACCTTCAGAGTTAACATATCAAAATAATCAGATGCCGAAATTTCTAAGCTATACTAAGAAACAGGAAGATATGGCTCAGTCAAGGGAACAAATTAAAACTTCAGAGGAAATTCAGAAGTTGGAACAATAATCAAAGAAATTCAAACCAATCTCCTAAATCAATTCAAGGAGATGAAGGAAAATACGGATAAAGAGCTAAAGGATATTAAGAAGGCGATGGGCAGGTGTAAGGAAGAATTTGAAAGTATAAAAAGAAACAAAGAAATTATGGGGTAAAAGGCACATTAGCAGAGATTAAAAATACACTAGAGGCATACAATAGCATATTTGAAAAGGCAGAAAAAAGAATCAGCAAACTGAAAGATGACAAAGTCATACAGTCAGAAGAACAGATAGAGAAAATAATAGAAAAAATAAGTATGTCTCAAGGAGCTGAATGACAGCAATAAGCATAGAAACATGCATCATGGGTATTCCAGGAGGAGAAGAGAAGGGAAAAGTGCCAGAAAGAATATTTAAAGAAATAATGGCTGAAAATTTCCCAACTACTTTGAAAGACATATAGACACATATTCAAGAAGTGCAACTGCAAACAGAATAAACCCTAACAGACCCACTCAGAGACAAATACTAATCAGAATGTCAAATGCTAAAGATAAAAGAAGAATTTTGAAAGCAGCAAGAGAAGAGCAATTCATCACTGTGCTGGTTTGAAAAGATTTATGTATCCTAGAAAAGCCATGTTTTAATTCTAAGTAATCTTGTGTGAGCAACTGTTTCTTTTAATACCTATTCAAGAATGTAGGTTGGAAATTTGATTGAGTTATCTTCACGGAGATGTGACTCACCCACTTGTGAGTATTAACCTTTCATTAGCGGGAGATATGACTCCACCCATTCCAGGTGGGTCTTGATTAGTTTAAAAGAAGAGGTATTTTGGAGAAAACCAGAGAATGAAGAGAGAGCTGCTGAACCACAGTAAAGCCACGAGAGACCAAGAGCCCATACCACCAGAGACCTTTGGAGATGAAGAAGGAATACATCCCCAGGGGAGCTTCATGAAGCAAGAAGCCAGGAGAGGAAGCTAGAAGATGTCAACATGTTCACCATGTGCCTTTCCAGTTGAGAGAGAAACCCTGAACTTCACTGGCCTTTTTTGAGTGAAGGTAACCTCTTGTTGGTGCCTTAATTTGGACATTTTAATAGACATGCTTTAATTGGGACATTTTCTCAGCCTTAGAACTATAAACAAGCAACTTATTAAATTCCCTTTTTTAAAAAGCCATTGCAGTTCTGGTATATTGCATTCCAGCAGCTAGCAAACTAGAACAATCACATACAGGGGCTCTTCAATAAGATTAAGGGCCAATTATTCATCAGACACCATGGAGGCAAGAAGGCAATGGTGTGATATATTTAAGGTACTGACAGAGAAAGAATGCCAGCCAAAATTCTTTATCTGGAAAAACTGTCCTTCAAAAATGAGAGGGAGTTAGTTAGACCTTGCTACTTATCATAACCTGCCAACACCCAACCAGGATTATTCTAGCCAATCCTAAAGAATATCTAGGGCAATATATAAGATTCCATAAGGGTTCCAGGCACTAGAGTAACTTTCCAGAAACCTACAACCTCCAGTTGGGTCCTTGGTCCAGATAAGTCCTGAAACCTAGCCCAGCCTCTTCAAAACATCAGATAGTTCCATTTTCCTACCCCATATTAGTGACAGGCCCTTCCAATAAGAAAAATTTAGAATTGCCATAGCCCAAACACCCCTAAAGAGAGGTATGGAAAGATAAAAGGTGATGGTGGAATTATACATAGAAGATAGGCCTTATCAAACAAATATGAATGCAAGAAGACAGTGCTATGATATATTTAAGATACTAAAAGAGAAAAATTGCCAACCAAGAATTCTACATCCAGAAAAATTGTCCTCCAAAAATGAGGGGGAAATTAGAACATTTTCAGACAAAAAATCACTGAGAGAATTTGTCTGCTCTGCAAGAAATACTTAAGGGAGCACTAGAAACATTGGAAAAAACAGCAGAGACAGGTATGGAGAAGAGTGTAGAAATGAAGACTATCAGTAAAGGTAAAAAAGAAGAAAAATTAGATATGATATATAAAATCCAAAAGGCAAAAGGTAGAAGAAAGTACTGCCCTTACAGTAACAACACTAAATGCTAATGGATTAAACTCCCCAATCAAAAGACAAAGACTGGCAAATGGATTAAAAAACAGGACCCATCTATATGCTGTCTATAGGAGACACAGTTTAGACCCAAGGATAAACATAGGTTGAAAGTGAAAGGCTGGGAAAAGATATTTCATGCAAACAACAATCATAGCAGGAGTAGCTACACTAATATCCAACAAATTAGACTTGAAATGTAAAACAATTACAAAAGACAAAGAAGGACACTATGTTTTAATAAAAGGAACAACTCAACAAGAAGACATAACAATCATAAATATTTATGCACTGAGCCAGGGTGCTCCAAAATACATGTGGCAAACACTGAAAACACTGAAAAGAGAAATAGACACACCTACCATAATAGTTGGAGACTTCAATTCACCACTCTCATCAATGGAAAGAACATCTAGACAAAGGATCAATAAAGAAACAGAGAATTTGAATAAAACAATATATGAGCTAGACTTAACAGGCATTATTAGAACATCACACCCCACAATAACAGGATACACCTTTTCCTCAAGGGCTCATGGATCATTCTCAAGGATAGACCATATGCTGGGTCACAAAGCTGGTCTCAATAAATTTAAAAAGATTGAAATCATACAAAACACTTTCTCAGATCATAAAGGAATGAAGTTGGAAATCAATAATAGGCAGAGTGCCAGAAAACTCACAATTATATGGAGGCTCAACAACACACTCTCAAACAACCAGTGGGCTAAGGAAGAAATTACAAGAAAAATCAGTAAACATCTTGAGGCAAATGAAAATGAAAACCCAACATATCAAAATTTATGGGATGCAGCAAAGGCAGTGCTAAGAGGGAAATTTATTGCCCTAAATACCTATATCAAAAAAGAAGAAAGAGCAAAAGTCGAGGAATTAACTATTCACTTGGAAGAACTAGAGAAAGAACAGCAAACTAGCCCCAAAGCAAGCAAAAGGAAAGAAATAATGAAGATTAGAGCAGAAATAAATGAAATTGAGAACATGAAAGCAATCAAGAAAATCAACAAAACCAGAAGTCGGTTCTATGAGAAAATCAACAAGACAGATGGGCCCTTAGCAAGTTTGACAAAAAAAGAAGAGATAGGATGCAAATAAATAAAATAAAAAATGGAGGAGGATATGTAACCACAGACCTCACAAAATAGAGAAAGTAATACTATGAACAACTTTATGCTAATAAACTAAAAAATGTAGATGAAATGACAACTTCCTAGAAAGGCATGAACAACCAACATTGACTCGAGAAGAAATAGACGACCTCAACAAACCAATCACAAGTAAAGAAATTGAATCAGTCATCAAGAGGCTCCAAATAAAACAAAATTCCAGGACCAGATGGCTTCACATGTGAATTCTACCAAACATTCAAGAAAGAATTAGCGCCAATCCTGTTCAAACTCTTCAAAAAAATTGAAGAGGAGGGAAAGCTACTTAACTCATTCTACAAAGTCAACATCACCCTCATACCAAAGCCAGACAAAGATATTACAAAAAAAGAAAACTGCAGACCAATCTCTCTAATGAATATAGATGCAAAAATTCTCAACAAAATTCTTGCAAATTGAATCTAGCAGCATATTCAAAGAATTATACCCCATGACAAAGTAGGATTCATCCCAGGTATGCAAAGATGGTTTAATATAAGAAAATCAATTAATGTAATACACATCAACAAATCAAAGCAGAAAAACCACATGATCATCTCAATTGATGCAGAAAAGGCATTTGACAAGATTCAACATCCTTTCCTGTTGAAAACACTTCAAAGGATAGGAATAGAAGGAAACTTCCTCAACATGATAAAGGGAATATGTGAAAAAACCAAAGCTAACATCATTCTCAATGGAGAAAAACTGAAAACTTTCCCCCTAAGATCAGGAACAAGACAAGGATGTCCACTGTCACCACTGTTATTCAACATTGTGTTGGAAGTTCTAGCCAGAGCAATTAGACAAGAAAAAGAGATGCAAGGCATCAAAATTGGAAAGGAAGAAGTAAAATTCTCCCTGTTTGCAGATGATATGATACTATATGTCAAAAACCCCGAAAAAATCCACAGTAGAACTAGAAGAGCTAATAAATGAGTATAGCAAAGTGGCAGGTTACAAGATCAACACTCAAAAATCTGTAGTGTTTCTATACATTAGTAATGAACAATCTAAGGGGAAAATCATGGAAAAAATTCCATTTACAATTGCAAACAAAAGAAAAAAATATTTAGGAATAAATTTAACTAAAGAGACAAAAGACCTATACAGAGAAAAGTATAAGAAATTGTTAAAAGAAATCACAGAAGACCTAAATAAATGGAAGGACATACCATGTTCATGGACTGGAAGATTAAATATAGTTAAGATGTCAATTCTACCTAAATTGATTCACAGATTCAATGCAATATCAATTAAAATTCCAAAAACTTACTTTTCAGAAATAGAAAAACCAATAACCAAATTTATCTGGAAAAGCAGGGTGCTCTGAATAGCTAAAAGTATCCTGAGAAAGAAAATGAAGTTGGAGGTCTCACACTACCTGACTTTAAGGTGTATTATGAAGCTACAGTGATCAAAACAGCACGGTAGTGGCATAAAGATAGATATACTGAACAACTGAATCGAATAGAGTGTTCACATATAAACCCTCTCATCTATGGACAATTGATCTTTGATAAGGCAGTCAAGCCAACTCACCTGGGACAGAACAGTCTCTTCAATAAATGGTGCCTAGAGAACTGGATATACACATGCAAAAGAACGAAAGAGGATCCATATCTCACACCCTATACAAAAATTAACTCAAAATGGATCAAAGACCTAAACATTAGATCTAAGACCATAAAACTGTTAGAAGAAAATGTAGGGAAATTTCTTATAAATCTTATAATAGGAGGCAGTTTCCTGGACCTTACACCCAAAGCACAAGCATTGAAGAAAGAAAGAAAGAAAGAAAGAAATGGGAACTCCTCAAATGTAAACACTTTTGTGCATCAAAGAACTTTGTCAAGAAAGTGAAAAGTCAGCCTACACAATGGGAGACATTTAGAAACGATATATCAGATAAAGGTTTAGTATCTATAATATATAAAGAGATTGTTCAACTCAACAACAAAAAGACAGACAACCCAATTATAAAATGGGCAAAAGACTTGAACAGACACTTCTCAGAAGAGGAAATACAAATGACCAAAAGGCACATGAAAAGATGCTCAACTTCCCCGGCAATTAGGGAAATGCAAATCAAAACCACAATGAGATATCATCTCACACCCACCAGAATAGCCAATATCAACAAAATAGAAAATGACAAGTGGTGGAGAGGGTGTGGAGAAAGAGGCACAGTTATACATTGTTGGTGGGAACAGCAAATGGTACAACAGCTGTGGAAGGCAGTGTAGTGGTTCCTCAGGAAGCTAAGTATAGAATTGCCATATGACCTAGCAATACCATTGCTAGGTATCTACTCAGGGGACATGAGGGCAAAGACACAAATGGACATTTGCACACCAATGTTTATAGCAGCATTATTTACAATTGCCAAGAGATGGAAACAGCCAAAATGTCCATCAACAGACGAGTGGCTAAACAAGCTGTGGTATATACGTACAATAAAATATTATGCAGCAGTAAGACAGAATAAAGTTATGAAGTATGTAACAACATGGATGGACCTTAAGGACATTATGCTGAGTGATATTAGACAGAAACAAAAGGACAAATACCGTATGGTCTCACTGATATGAACTAACATTAATGAATAACTTGGATAATTTCAGTTAAGAACAGAGGTCATCAGGAGATAGAAATAGGATAGATATTGGGTAATTGGAACTGAAGGGATACAGATTGCACAATGGAACTGATTGTAAAAATTCAGAAATGGATAGCACAATAGTACCTAACTGTAATACAATAATGTTGGAACACTGAATGAAACTGAATGTGAGAATGATAGATGGAGGAGGCCTGGGGGGCACAAATGAAATCAGAAGGAAAGATAGATGATAAAGACTGAGATGGTATAATCTAAAAATGCCCAGAGTGTATAATGATAGTGACTAAATGTACACATTTAAAAATGTTTTGCATGAGGAAGAACAAAGGAATGTCAATAATGCAGGGTGTTGAAAATTGATGGTAATTAATATTTTAAAACTTTAACTTATGTGTGAGACTAAAGCAAAAAATGTTTATTTGTAGGTTTGTCCAGAGTGATGCCTCGATAAATCGCAGAAGGATTTGAACAGTGAATAGAAAGTATTTGCAAAGCCCCCTTGGGGAGGTGGTGAGAAAGGGAGAAAATTCAACTTCCCCATTTGGAGAATCCCTGATATGTTCACAAGCAGTGGGGACAACCAAATCAATAGGCTGAGCCCTCAGTCTTGGGGTTTGTTCACATGAAACTTATCCCTGCAAAGGATAGACTAAGCCTACTTAAAATTAGGCCTAAGAGTCACCCCTAGAGAACCTCTTTTGTTGCTCAGATATGCCCTCTCTCTCTCTCTCAGCCAACATGGCAAGCGAACTCACTGTCCTCCCCCTCTCTAAGTGGGACATAACTCCCAGGGATGTAAACCTCTCTGGCAACGTGGGACAGAAATCCTAGAATGAGCTGGGACTCAGCATCAAGGGATTGAGAAAACCTTCTTGAGCAACACGGGGAAGAGAGAAATGAGACAAAATAAAGTGTCAGTGACTGAGAGATTTGAAACAGAGTCAAGGGATTATCCTGGAGGTTATTCTTATACATTTTATAGATACCCCCTTTTTAGTTTACAGTATATTAGAGAGGCTAGAGGGAAGTGCCTAAAACTGAAGAGCTGTGTTCCAGTAGCCATGTTTCTTGAAGATGTATGTATAATGTTACAGCTCTCGCAATGTGACTATGTGATTGTGAAAACCTTGTGCCTGATGCTCCTTTTATCTATGATATTGACAAATGAGTAAAAAATATGGATTAAAAATAAATAAATAATAGGGGAACAAATGTTAAAATAAATTGAGTAGATTGAAATACTAGTGAACAATGAAAGGAACGGGTAGGGGTATAGAAAAAATAGGGGGAACAAAGGTTAAAATCTATTGAGTAGATGGAAATACTAGTGGTCAATGAGAGGGGTATGATATGTGAGTATTTTCTTTTTATTTCTTTTTCTGGAGTGATGCAAATGTTCTAAAAAAGTGATCATGGTGATGAATATACTACTATGTGATGATATTGTGAGCCATTGATTGTGCACCATACATGGAATGTTTGCATGTAAGAATGTTCATGTTTGTATGTTGTTTTGGTTTGGTAATACAAAATAAGTTAAATTAAAAAAAAAAAGAGTGGGGCACAATTGAAGAAGAAAAAGGCATGTTTCCTGATAATGGACATGCAAAATATAAAGAGGTAATGTGGGACAAAAAACAACATAAATAGAGGAAATAGAGGGATATGGGAGCAGAGAACATATATGATGTTGAAACTAAGTTGGTATCTTTTAAATTAGTGGGTTATTGATGTAGGTTGTATAATACAAACCACAAAGAAGGTATTTAAAAAGTGCACAGAAACAGAAATGAGAAAAGGATCAGTCAGATACATCACAACATAAACTGTACAGGCTTATATAGTAAAGCTGGTGATATTAGCTAGCACTCACTTTACTCTTGGCAATGGGGAAGAAGTGGACTACAAGAAACTGAACTGTATCTGCCTCTTATGTCCAACAGATTGATGTTCAACTTTCACGCACAAAAAAAAGAGCTGGGAAAATTTTATTAATACTTTAAAAAAAATAGTTAACACTTTTTATGTTATGTTATGATTATGGCATAAAAAAGAGAGAATCTGAACTTTAGTAACACAGCTGGAGCAATCTGCAGCACTTGGAGAAAAGAATTAATGTTTGGTATTCTATAATTGTTGGTTGTTCATTACTCACAGTGTGGTAGAAGCTGCATATTTTTTTTGAAGGGATCAAGAAGCTGATGGAAATTTATTCTCTTGGCAGCAGTGTGAAACAAATCAAGAATCTGGGGATCTTTTCACCATCCCAAGATCTGAGTGGGACATACTTTTGAAGGATGTGCAATGTTCAATCATAAGTGTGACTAAAACTGACAAGTAGGCATCTTATGTATTCAGTGAAAGTAGCATGTTTGTCTCCAAGAGATGTTTTCATTTCGAAGACATGTGGTACTACCCTATTACTGAAAACACTGATTCCTTTGTTGACGCTTGCTAGGGATTACAGTGGGCTTGACTCAGTTGAAAGTTTCTTTTATTCTCATAAGAATTTCATGAATCCTTCTCACCAAGGGTACCCACACTGGCACTTCCAGGAAGAAATACGATTTCTTAATGCAATTTTCCCAAATAGAGAAGCACATTTTATGGGATATATGAATTGTAACTGTATATTCTGGATTTCCCAGAGAGTCATTTAATCAGTCAACCAGATCAAACCCTGGAAATTTGGATGAATTATCTTGGCCCAGCGGTTATGAACGAGCTGTTCATGAAAGATGTTACTGCAAAGGATGTCACTCATGAGAGCGGAATTTCTGACCTCATATCAGGGTCTGTCATTGATGCCACACTATTTAATCCATGTGGTATTAGATGGATGGAATGATATTGGATGGAATTTATTGGACTATTCACATCACTCCAGAAACAATTTCTTATGTTAGCTTTGAAATAAACGTATGTCAAACCTCCTATGATGATCTGATGAGGAAAGTCATGGAAGTCTTTAAACCAGGAAATTTCTCACCATCTTGCTTGTAAATCAGCCTTCTGAATGTCACACAGTGCTTTGTCTAGCCCAGAAGATTGAAGGTTTTAAACATCTTGATTGCCATAATGCTATGTTCAATGATTTACAACTATGTTTTTACCAACTTTTGCTAAGAATCAGTAACAACAACAGAGCAACAACAGAGTTGATTAAGAAAAATGAACACAGAGAATATACATAGAGGAAAGTGGTGGCTGTTTTCTATATATTGATACTAAGGGCCATGCTTTCCATAACCACCACCCTGTAATTTCAGGAAGCCCTAGTTGTAATCATAGTGTAATCACTTTGAATTGTAGTATGCATTATTATATTAAGGAGTTAGATATTTTGCATGAATGCTCTCTTCTGTGTTTAGGTATTCTATGCCACTCTTGCTGTGAAATTGAAGTGCATATAGAAAAAACCTTTTATTGTACAAAACTTTCCTATACTTGTGAAAACACTTCAATTTGGTTTATGCACAGAATAATATTTCTCCAGGTATCATCCAAAATTCTCCACAGACAAGGCCTTCATTCTCATTAGAAGTTGGTCTCAGCCTAACCATTTGGGACTGTTATATTAAGTTGTTGCCTGGATTTTACATTGAGTTACTTCCAGTTTCTAAACCATATTCTCTTCTAATGTTATTAAAACCAGTTTCAACTTTATATATATGTTTTTTTGCAACAGCAATGAAAAATTTTCTTCCAAGAGTCAAGTCCTCTTAAAAAAAAAAAAAGAAGAGATCAACTATACAGAAAAGGAGACTGCAATAAAGGAAAAGTGAGACAAAAAAGATATGACATTTAAAAACCAAAGGACAAAAAACAACAAAAAACAAAAACAAACAAGCAACAACAACAACAACAAAACCCAAAGGACAAAATGGCTGAAGTAAGTACTATCTTTATAGTAGAAACCAAATGTTAATGGTTTAAACTCTCCAGTCAAAAGACACAGATTGGCAGAGTGGATAAAAAATATGATCCAACTATATGTTGTTTACAAGAGACTGACCTTAGATCCAAAGACACAAATAAGTGAAAGGATGGAAACAAAGATAATACATGCAAATAGTAACCAAAAAAGAGCTAGGGTAACTATATTAAGATTGGACAAAGTAGACTTTAAATAAAAAGCTGTTACAAAAGACAAAGAAGAACACTATATATTAATAAAAGGGTCAATCCACCAAGAAGAAATAACAATCATAAATATCTGCACACTTAACCATGGTGCCCCAAAATGCATGAGATAAGCACTCGCAAAACTGAAGGGAGAAATAGACACCTTTACAATAATTGTTGTGTACCTCAGCACACTAAGACATAAAACATCTAGACAGATGATCAATAAGGAAACAGAGAACTTGAATAATATGATAATATAACCTGACAGATGTATACAGAACACTGCACCCCAAAACAGTAGGGTATACATTCTCCACAAGTGCATATGGACCATTCTCCAGAATATACTACATACTGGGTCACAAAACAAGTCTCAATAAAATTTTTTAAAATTGTTTTATTTGGGAAAAGTGCTTGTTACAAAAGGGCAGCTGCAAAACACAGAGACCTCTGCAACAATTACTTGTTTTCTCTTAGAATGAAAGAATGAGTGGAATCCACGGAATCAAAGCAGTAGATGGATAAATCAGGAGTATCTCCAAGCCATTTTCAGGAAATAGAGCAACAAAATGCAAAGCTAAAATTTCCAATTAAAGAATTCTTCTAAAGACTTAACTTCAGCTTGTCTAGTAGATGACCAACTCCTCTTCCATTAGTGGAAAAGTATGACTGATTATTGCAAACCAATGACTCCACTACAATGAAAACCTTAGAAACATAGTTTTGAATCACATCTGTCTCCTGCAAAACTCAGAGATGGAAAGAGGAAAATTCCCACAAAAACAAACACAGAAACCCAACCAACCCCCTCAAACAAGGACAAAGATTTTTCAAAAAATGCCTGGACTGGAAAGGCTAGGAGATTAGAAAACATTAAATACAACTGTGTATCCGAGAACCAACTTCTGTTAATATATGGGATAACCAGGAAGTTTAAACCTCTATGGCTAACCCCATTTCTATATTTATAAAGACAGAACAAGCTAGCACTGCTATATTAACTACCACCAATATCAGTATACTGCTCTGTCCTTTAAGATCTATCTTCCACACTATGCTGAAATCACTAAACCAAGTTTCCTACTAAGGCTAAGAATACGGTATCTATGTAGGAATGAAAAGTTTATCACACACTCATGTTCACACATGCCAAGTCTATCAGCCCTTGGAAGTTAACTTTCAATTTAGCATTTATTTTATGCCACTATATCTTTTAATCTGTTCTTTCACAATTTTCCTATCATTCTAAACATGATAAAAATCTCAACACATTCACATCTGGTTCTGGTTACACAATAGTATTACACATGTGCAATTAAACGAGACCAAAACCACAGAACAAGTGCATGTGGTGGGGAATACAGGGTATGGAACAGATATAAAAACACAAATATGCAGATTTCACCAGGAACCTTAAATATCCACCTCTGAAGTCTGTAGCCGAAGTCTACTTGCTAGTTCAGTTCCCTTCACTCATCACCCCCATTTTCAGACCCCAAAGCACAACCAATTCTTTTTTGAACCTGGGGTCCTCAAAATGAGTGTGGAAAGTCCATTAATACTATCCTAGAACTGTGTGAATCCGGTTTAAAACAGATGGCGCAACAAACCTACACTAACTGTCTGACAGTTAAATTCATATTACAAAAAAACCTAACTTTAAGATTTATTTTTTGTAACTTTTTAAACAGAGAAAACAACACACCCCTTGTGGAAAGGTGAGGGATTGAGAAGACAGATCCTGGGTAAAAATTATTACAACAGCACCTGGAATTGATAGGCCTGCCTAGGAGAGAAACACAGGCACTGCCACACCACCACAGGTAATAACTACTGTCTGAGGCTCAGCAGACCAGTTCATAATCCACTGAAAGTTGCTATAGATCCAAATCATAAAAATCTTCCAGCTCAAAATGAAACAAGTCCCATTCATCTTCAGAGTCTGTCAGATCATCGACCCCACCTGCAGCCAAAAGCATAAGCAACATCTTGCCCAGCTCAAAGGTGACAACCTCTTCTTCATTGTTGTTAAAGGGATTGCTGTTCTCTCTTTCCTCAATGAGCTCCCAGAAGTGGTTCCTTAGTTGGGCCCAGTATCTGCTTGATGTTCCCACTTTTTGTCTCTGTGGCTCCTCTCTATGGCCATCAGGGTACGCATGCTTGTAAAAGCAGTTCCCTCCGAATGGACAGCTCCCACGTCCTTCATCAAAATACCTGCACGCCTTGTTGCTCATTGCTTCCTTGTATTTCTGAATGAGTTTCTGCTTCTCTTCTTTCTCCTCCACCCAGTACTCACTTGGAATGACAAAGTTACATGTGATCCTGCATTCTGGGCAGGACTTTATGATCTTGCTCTCAAATTGCTTAGCGCTCCTCCACTTGCGAATACGCTTGAGACAATAGGTGTGCCTGCAGTTGGAGAGAATTCCAAAGCTGCACTCGCTAGGGTTGACTTTCTCATAGACAACCTCCATGCAGATCCCACAAACCATGTCTTTACTGTGCTGGACAGCAAATGAGAGCTCCATGTCCTTCTCATGGGCCTCAATACAAGATTTTATATGTTGGGGTCTCTGGGCAACATCCATTGGCTGTAGGACCTGCAGCCCACACATATCACATGAATCTCCATGGAGATACATGCAGTTCTCCCCGTATCAGCACTCTCCCACTGCAGCATAGGGGCAAAGCTGCTTCTTTGTTTCCACAGTGGTTTGCTCTTTCTCTGATTCTTCCTTGGTCACTGGGCCCTGCCAGGGTGCTTCAGTGCAGGAAGGGGCAGTAAGGCCACAGTAGGGTTGCCCAGGAACAAACTCAATGGCATTCACCCAGTCTTCTGTTCCTGCTCCTATCGTTGCAAAGTTTGAATTTCTTGACTCAGCTTCACCCCCACTCATTTCAACAAGCGGTCCTACTACTGGTGAGAGACTTGAGGAAGCAGCAAGGGATGACTTTGCAGTTAGATCTGCAGCAGTTGCTTCTTCCTGTTTCAATGGCTTGCTATGTTCATATCTGCAGGTGACCTGTTTAGTCCAGCTGCCACTATTGCCGTTGCTACCGCCTCCCCCTCCTCCCGCCCCCAGGGAGGGGGAGGTGACTGTGGGGATAGGGATGGGGGAGGATGCTGCCACCACCGCCGCCACTGCCCCTCCTGCTCCTGCTGTTGTGGCTGTTGTTCCCGGAGCTGCAGCCTCCGCCATTACTGTTTATCCCACACTGCAATGGCACCGGAACTTCCGGGATCACACAGTTCCGGTCCGACTTAGGGGAGAGCGCGGCCAGGGGAGGGGAAGGAGATTGAGGAGTCCGCTTGCTCCCCGTTGGTCTGCGTGCCCTCAATAAATTTTAAAAGATTGAAATTATACAAAGCATCTTCTCTGATCATAATGGAATGAAACATAGAACTGGAAAATCCATAAATGTATGAAAGTTAAAGAACACACTTTTAAACAACCAGTGGGTTGTTTTAAGAAGAAAATGCGAGGGAGATTAGCAAATATCTTGAGACAAATGAAAGCAAGAACACAAAAAATAAAAACTTTTTGGGATGCAGCGAAGGCAGTGCTGAGAGGGATTTTACAGTCCTAAATGCTTACATTAAAAAAGATGAAAGGGCTAAAATCAAAGACCCAAATGCATACCTGGAGAAACTAGAAGAAGAATAGGAAATTAAATCCAAAACAGAGGAAGAGAAATAACAAGATTAATTACAAATAAATAACAAAGGTTAAAGCAGGATAAAATGAAATAGAGAACAAAAACTAGAAAGCATTAACAAAATCAAAAGACAGTTCTTTGAAAAACCCTTAACTAGATTGACAGAGTGAAAAAGAGGATTCAAACAAATAAAATGAGAAATGAGCAGGGGGATGTTACTACTCACCCCACAGAAATAAAAAGGATCATAAAAATGCTATGAACAACTGTATGCCAATAAATTAGATGACCTACATGAAATGGGCAAATTCCTAGAAATACATAAATAACTTACACTGACTCTAGAAGAAATAGAGGATCTCACCAGAACAATTATAGGAAAAGATTAAATCAGTCATCAAAAACCAACAAGGAAAAGCCTAAAATCAAATGGTTTCACAGGTGAGTTCTAGCAAACATTCCTGTGATTCCTAACCGACTCTATGAGGCCAACATCACCCTAACATCAAAGCCAGAAAAAGATACAATAAAAAAAATTACGGGCCAAGTTTCTTTTATTAATATAGATGCAAAAATCCTCAACACAGTATTAGAAAATCAAGTACAACAGCGCATTAAAAGAATTATATGCCATGATCAAGTGGGATTTATCCCAGATATGCAAGGGTGGTTCAACATAAGAAAATCAATATAATACACTACATCAAGAAAACAAAGGGGAAAAAACAGATGGTCCTCTCAGATGACACAGAAAAGGCATTTGACAAAATCTACCATTCTTTTTTTTTTTTTAACTTTTTTTTTATTGTATAGTATAACGTATATACAAAGCAAAGAAATAAAAAAAGCAATCATTTTCAAAGCACTCTTCAACAAGTGATTACAGGACAGATCCCAGAGTTTGTCATGGACTACCATACGATCCTCTCATATTTTTCCTTCTAGACTGCTCCAGAATATAGGAGGCTAGAGGGCTTAAATATTTTTTTTTATCATCACAATCGACTTTTTTCCTTCCTTTTTTTTTTGTGAACAATAACATATATACCAAAAAAAAAAAAACTATAAATTTCCAAGCACAGCACCACATTTAGTTGTAGAAAATATTTCAGACTTTAACATGGGTTACAAGTTCACAATTTCAGGTTTTTACTTCTAGCCACTCTAAAATACTGGAGACT
>PVIY010049549.1:0-16671 GCA_004026745.1 Myrmecophaga tridactyla | reverse complement strand
AACTTTCTCTCCTGGCTTCTGGTTTCAAGAAGCTCCCCGGGAGGCGTCTTCCTTCTTTATCTCCAAAGGTCGCTGGCTGGTGGACTCTCTGCTTCGTAGTGTCACTCTCTCTGAATCTCTCATTCTCCAAAATGTTTCCTCTTTTATAGGACTTCAGAAACTAATCAAGACCCACTCAAATGGGTGGAGACATGTCATCTCCTAATCCAGTTTAACAACCATTCTTAACTAAATCACATCAACCAGGGAGATGATCTCATTAGTTTCAAACATACAGCATTGAATAGAGATTATTCTACCTTTATGAAATGGGATTTATAGTAAAACATGACTTTTCTTAGGGGGCATACTTCCTTTCAAACCAGCACAGTAGGTTTTTATAGCTATGCATTTTCAGGTTAAATAAGTTAATTTGCTCAGTTTTATCGTGAAAGAATGTTGGTTTTTATAAAATTATTTTTCTGAGATGATTTTTCTGAGAACCAACTGAGATGATTTTGTAATCCCTTTCATTAATTTTGCACATTATATTAGTTACTTTCTTGATGTTAAAACCAGAATACATCTATTTTTTTCCTGGGGTATTCTGTTTTTTTTTTTACAAATTGCTGGTTTTGATTTGCTGATACATGTTTTAGAATATATATGTCTATGTTCATAAATGATACTGTAATTTTTTCTTTTTTGTACCATATTTTCTGATTTCGGTCCCTCAATCATAAGAGAATCATAAATGCATTGGGGGGAAATTCCTTTTTTCTAAAACTTTAAAAGAGTTTGTGTAATATCAGAAGGATCTTTTCCTTTAATTTTTTTACATTCTTCTTATAAAACTGTATGAGCCTTGTGTTATTTTTTTGGAAAGATGTTCAACTACTGATAAAATTTCTTCAATAATACTCAAATGTTCTTCTATTTTTATCTGATTTTAAATTATACCTTCCACTGAGTTCTTAATTTCACTTGTATTTTAAAATTTATTGGTATAAATACGGTCATGATATCTTTTGAATTCTCAACAGCGCCTAGAGTTATGTCTCCCCCTCTGCTCCCATTCCATTCTTTATGTTATAAATTAGTGACTTACCTTTTTCTCCCTCAGTCTATTTTGCTAGAGGTTATCTTTATTGTTTTCCTCTAGAACACAGTTTTATGATGTTTTTAAATTTGTTTACTTTCTTTTTCATTTTTTTTCACTCAGGATTACTTTTCCATCTTTCCACTACTTAGAGGTTATTCTGCTATTCTTTTTCAACGTTTCTTAAGATGAATGCTTAGCCATGTTTGTCAGTTTTCAACAAATTTCTAATATATACTTTTTTTTTGTATGCTGTATGGCAGGGGTCATATTTCATCCTTTTTCTGTTTGAGTATCCTGTTATTGCAGCACCATTTGTTGAATTTTTGTTTGTTTTCTTTTGTTTGTTTGTTTTGGGGAAGTGCATGGGCTGGGAATCAAACTCTGGTCTCCCACATGGCAGGTGAGAATTCTACCCGTGAACTACCTTTGCACCCCCCTAATATATACTTTTAAAGTTATAATTTAATCTCTAAATATCACTTTAGCATCAACTAACTTGCTTGACTTATCTGTTAACTGTTTGGTTCTAGGAATTTTCTAATTTCTCATACGATTTCTTCATCTATGTATACACACCCATATACATGAATTTTTGTTTAAACTAATACTGATTTGTAAATGAATTACATTTTTCAGAATTCTTTTGAGGTCTAGCATATCATTGCCTTGCAGGTATTCAATAGTAATGACTCTTCCATGTGTGATTAAAAAAAATGTGAATTCTTTAATTATAGCATTCAATTTTCAATATATGTCCATTTGATAAAGGTTTTTAATTATCTTATTCAAATACTTTACATACTTACTTATTTAACTTGGTTTATATATACTGACTTTACATGTAAGTCACTTAGATAATAGGATAATAATTTCTCTTCGCACTCCCATAGCTCATTTTACTGTATGTACTGAGAATAGTTTATTTGGCAAAAACAAGGTTAGACTTGTTATATTTTTCTGATTGGTCTTTTAATGAATGCCATATAAATCTCAATTTCAAAGCTTAATTTGTAGTCTAAAGAGCCTATGAGGCTAGAAACTTTGTCTTCCTTTGGAATGATACAAAGACTTTAGAATATTTGAATTTCAGTCATCTCTTTCCTGACTTGTATGTTATTCTTACACAGAATTTTAACTAAATCGTAAATATTCTCAATCCCAGAAATTAGATATCATTGTTATTGATTTATTTAGACAATGCTGTTGAGATTTAGCCACTTGTTAACTATTTCTGTGTCCACCATTCATTTTTAGCTTTTCAGACCTTCCTTCTCAGGTTATTTTCTTCCTAATTTCTTTAGTGAGGGCCTGTTGTAGTAAACTCTTTCAGTTCCTTGTTCATCTGAAAAAAATTTTTAATTTCATCTTCATTCTTGAAAGGCTTGTTTTCACCTTCTTTTCTTTCCTCAAACTTCCAACACATGAACCCTCAGTTCAAGATCTTGCTTTCTTACTTCAATGAAAAACTGAAGTTATCAGAAGAGAATGCTCAGAGATTCCTGACACTACCTTCTCCTGCTCACCAGCATCTGCCTATATATTCTCTTTTCAGACTGACACATCAGATGAACTTATTCTATCCTACCTAAAGTCAAGCTTTCCACTAGTTTACTAGACTTCATATCCTTTGGCCTATTCCTCCAGCAACTGTCCTCTCTCTCTTCTGCATCTCATTCTCATCAGCATACAGCATGCTCTTATTCCCCCCATGTAAATATATATTTAAGCTCTTTATCCTTACTCTATGTGCTAATGACTTCCATATTTACGTCTCCAGTGTAGATCTTTCTCCTAAACTCCTGGCTCAATTATCCAATTTTTTGGTCAACATCTTCACCTTGATGTCAAATAGATGTTTCAAACTCCACATGTCCAAATGGAACTTGTGACCCCCTTCCCCCTATCAAATCCACCTTATCCACAACTGGGATTTTCCAGTAGTTCAGGCAAAAACAAAACCAACCAAACCAAACCAAAGCAAAACAAAGCAAAAACCCCTCAGTCATCACTGAGTCTTCTCTGGCCCAGTCTGTTGGTTTCTATCTTCAAAACAGATCCAGAATCCAAGAATATCTCACCCCTCCACTGCTCTTACCTTGACTTGAATCATCATCATCATCATCATCTTCATCCTGGATTCCTTCGAAGTCCCCTAATTGAAATCCCTACTTTCTTCCTTCTCAACCATGGTCTGTTTTCACATAGTAGCCAGCATGACCCTGTTAATATCCATCATATCAGTCCTGAATCATTCCTCTCCCTCCATTCCCTAATTCTCCAAGTAAAAATCAAAGTCCTTACAATGGCCCTCACTTAATGTGCTCCAGCCACACTGACCTCCTTGCTGTTTCTGAAATATTTATCATGAGCTTTGTACTGGCTGTTCTCACTGCCTGGAGCACTCTCTCTTCCAGAGATCCCTCACCTCCTAGCAAGTCTTTGTTTAAAACTCACCTTCTCCATTAATTTGATTCTGAAAATCTTATTTAAATTTATAATCCCCAGTTTTCTTGTCAATCACAATCCCTTTACCATGGCCCATCATTTCCATTATATTTTTCTCCTTTCAACTGTATTATTTACTTATTATGGCTACTATCTATTGGCTATTTCTATCAGTAAATCTGATAAGTCTTCTAATGTAAAATCTTTAGGAGAGACGAATTTTTTTTTCTTTATTTTATTCACTGATATATCCAAATCACTGCCTAACACAGAGAAAGTACACAATGCAATTTTGTTGAATGTAATGAATGATTAAATAGGAGAGAGAATTTCAAGAAGTATAGGATCCTAGTTTGGTAGCCACTTTTTTTCTCAGTACTTGCAAGTAATTCTATTACAATCTTGATTTCCTTACTGTCTTTAGGAAATCAATTACCAGTGAAATTGTTATTCCTTTTAGCTAATCTTTTATTTCTCTGGATGATTTGAGAACTTTTCTTTATTGGTGTTTTGTAGTTTCATTATGATATATCTAGGTATAGATTTCTTTTTATTTATTCTGATTGTGGCTCATTGCGAGTCCTAAATTTAAGGATTTGTGTTTTTCATTTCATCAAGAAAGATCTCACCCTTTATTTCTTCAAATATTTCTTCTACAACTTTTCCTTCATTCCTTTCTGATCTCCAATTAGTCAGACGTGTGTTGGAAACTATCTATTTTCATATCTCTTAGTTTTTATATTTTCCATTGTTTTTAACCCTCTATGCTCCATTTTGAGGAAATTATTTGGAAATACCTCACAATTCACAAATATCTCTTCACTTTTTCTAAGCTGCTGTCTAATTCATCAATTGGGCTTCTAATTTCAGTTACTACATTTCTCCTTTCTAAAAATTTTGTCTCTTTTTCAAATCTGTCTGGTCAGTTCCTGCCATCTTTTTTTCCTTTATTATATGAATAATAATATAATAATAATATAAAAATAATATATTTCTAATTTATTGTTTATGTAAATATGTCACATAAAATTGTTTAATAGTTTTTTTTTCCTGATTATTACAGTAGGCCCCATCTTTAAGAGTCTTACTAGGTAGCTACTTGAGTTATTTCCTGACTCAATCATGACTGTTTCCTCATTCAGTGTTTGGTGACTTTTCAGTGGGAGCCAATCTTGAAGCATTAACTGTGGGACCTTTTTGAGGTATTGCTTTTAAGTGAGTTTGTCTACAGGGAATTCGTGCTTGTTTTTGTCAGGAACCTATGCTTGCTACTAATCCTGGATCACTTTAATCTACGTTTCCCACTAGGGATGTTTTGGTCAATACATCTGTGTGAATTCTGCTATAGACACCTGTGCATGGGTCTTGGGTTAGGAATGGAAAACCATTACATTTCCCCAAACTTCTGTGTCCCCTCCACTCAGAGGCACAGTTGCCACAGGCAAGTCTCTCCTCAGACTGTGTAAGAGGACTGTTTTTCTCAGGCCCTGATGAAATTGTTTTTTCTCAGATATCCTGGCTTTGTTGGGATATTTATTTTATATATTTTTATGACTCAGGTCTGAGGCTTTGGCTTTCATGCCCCAGCAGTGAACCTATTAACAGAACCTATTACTGTCTGGTTTATGGGGATTGGAAAACACTTCTGGCAAACTCCTGCTCCAGGCTTACTTGCTCACATGGATCTGCAGTTTTCTGTGTTTGGAGACTTTCCTGGCATCTTTCCCTGTTGTTAAAAAGTTGTTATCCAACTTTATTACATACACAATACTGGTAGGTTTTATACTTAATTTTTTGTCCTTTGTAATTGCTGGAAACAGAAACCTTTTCCTCTTCAGTCAGTGTTTGAACTTTGTCTACTATTTCAAATTTGTCTTTTTCACTTTTACTTTCAGTTTGCAAATGTAAAGGAAGTGGTGACAGTTGCTTTTTTCTTATGCGCTCCACCCTGAGTCTTGAAGTGCTGCTTTATTAGTTTGCATATGAGTTATGGCATTTTAATTTATAAATAACCTGAGAAGTTTTGCCCTCCTCCAGAATTAGTTTATATATTTAGTGGATGTCATGATATTTCCGAGCCAATGTGACCAGGGAATTCCACTCCATTTTGGGATGAAGTGGGGTTTCAATCTGGTACCTGGACCTAAATTAATCCAAAATAACTTGATTTCCCTAGTGTATCTAATATTGAGGCTAGCTGAGACCTGATTGAATCTTCTGGATCTGTTAACAATTCAAAATTGTCTTCGGCTTCATAGGGCTTGGCACTTGGTTGGAAACATTCTGGTTTAGATTATGGAGCTCCTGTATATGTGTGCAGAAAAGTGGCCTCTGTGGTGTGATTTCATGGGTACTGCCAGGGCCCCCCTGGCCAAATGATTTCCTCCTCTATTCAGTGGTATCCCAGACATGACTGTTTTAGCCACTCTACACAGGATTGCAAAAAGCAGGAATCATAGTCTTCAGATAGTTCAGGAGAGGGATAGAATTTGGAGATAGACTATTTTTTTCATTAGCTGGATTTGATTATCAGATAAATTGTTGTTTTGGAAGGCTGCGTATCTGAGAGGAAGAGATTTAGAACAAGTAAATTTCCATGGGCATGAGAAGAACCCAGTGTCAAGCTGTTTGGACAATTTACTATTGTGAAAAGAATAGAGTAAGTATTAGGAATTTCTTTCCCAAGTTTGAGAAAAAAGTGAGATGATTATTTTAAGAATAGTTTTATTTTTTATTATTTTACTATAGTTAACCAGGTTTATGTTTTTCCTAGTGATACAATCTTATAAAATTTTGGTGAAATACCTGCCAATTTCATTTAACATGATTCCACTTGCTAAAGCTATTTAACTTTTGGGTCATGGCTTATGTATACCCAAATCTAATAATATGAATACCCAGATGAGTGTTCATGGAGTTTATGTGCTAGGGCTCTATCCTCTCCTAATACTTGAGCAATGGTGAATCATTAAATAGTTACAACCTAACAATGGCTGGGTGCCCTTCATCTCCAGTCTTCTCCGGGTTCTCTTTCCTTCTTCAATCGCATAACTATGGGATAAAGGTTATGACTGGAGGCATGGTGGCATGTTTGCAGAAGGAATAGAGACAGATAGGTTGGAGGAAATTTGAAGACTGCTTTTCCCCACTTCTCTGGCTCCTCCAGGGCCCCTTTCCAAATGCTAGGACACCACAGTTCCCTAAAGAGAGCATCAACCATGTACTTGGAAAGGGGTAGTTTGTAATTCGATTGGACAATGCTCATCTCTTTCATGTTGCACTTCATTGACTATCACAAAGAGTAGGCATCCCGTTTCAATATTTTCACATTCAACAAAGTCTTCTCTTAAAACATTGTCATATTTAAAGGAATATTATTTGAATTCTCGGAGACCATAAATAGTGACTTCATCAACTAATTCAACATTGCATAATATAGACAGTTTTTCATTCTGGAATGAGAATCATGATCCCACATATCCTCTGCTCAGAAAGCTCTGCATTTTCTCTGAAGGTCTGGTGTGGCAACCTCTCTGTATTGATTAGGGTAGTCTAATGTACTATAAAAAAAGACCTCATGATACAGAGATTTGTATGAAATGGAAGTTTATTTTTCTCTCATCTTGGTAGTCCAAAGTGAGGCAGTGGTCTGGGGATTGTGATTAGACAGCTTGGCCCCAGAAAGTCAACCAGGTACATTGGTTAGTGAGTTGGACCTGCCATCTCAGCTATGTTTCTGCTTCTGATCCAAAACAATTGTTCCAATGGTCAATTTTCCTAGCAATGAGAAGTTGAAAAGAAGAAATTTAGGACAGGCTGCTTGTATCTAAAGAGACCGGCTTAAAATTGCATGAATCATTTTCACTCACATGCAACTGGAATAAACTTCATCATATGGCCACAGCTACCTGCAAGGAGGCCTGGGAAAGACAGACTTTAGCTTGACCACCATAAACTTAGCTAAAATTCGAGGTTCTATGAAAGAAAGAAGGGGAGAATAAATACTGGATAACAATTACTGGTCTAATGTACACTTACTTCTACCATTAAATTGTTTGTTGCTGTAGTTAAGAATTTTTCCCTGTAAATAACAGAACTATTCTTGAGTTGGCTTAGGCAAAAATAAGAAACTTATTTAAGATTCTCGAAGGTGAGAGAAATGTAGCTGACCCTCAGGAAGGGACTGGATATAGGAACTGAAAATTTCCAGGACCCTGCATCTCCATCTCTGCTCCTCTTTGTTCTTTTGATTCATTCTTCTCCATAGTCTGGCTTTCTGTAATCCTCAGGCCACATAAGAAAAATAGTATTGGTATGTGTCCACTACCTCTAGCTGTATCAGTATTCTTGGAAATCCATTATTTCAAATATGGCCCTTATCTTTCATTTCCAGCGTTTATAGTTTAGTGTGAAAGAGTATATTTATAGAGACCAGCTGAATTCATAGCAAATGATTCACCTCTCCTAGGGGACTTTTTTCCACTCCTACCTCAAGAACCAAATCCACTATAATGGTATTTCTAGAGCATTCTTTCCATTACATGATGCTCCAGTGGAAGACATGCTAATGGCTTCTTTTGCTTTTTAACTGTTGGAATGTATCGCTTGAACTTCTACAATCCACCCTTCTGAAAGTTATGCCCATTTCTGTCCAAGTGCCCTGGGGTGCTGGACCCTCTGGCTTCCCTGTCTTCTGTTTATTCCATGCTCGTTTGTGTATCTCTGTCCTTTCACCTGGTGATTTCTCAAAGGAACTCCCCTTTTGCCTCCCTTCCTTTCTCCACTTCTCCTGAGCCTTTAAGGTCTGGTTCAAGCTCCTACACTTCTGTAAACCTTTCTTTTCCAGGAGGCAAATATAATCGCTTTCTGTGAGTTACCATAGTAATTCTTGCCAGGATCCTGTGGTTTATTGCAAAATCATTCTCTAATTGTTTCTTGTGATTTGGTTGACTTGTCTTACCCTTTGTTATTCAACTCCCTAAGTTCAGGGCTCAATAATTTAAACTTTTTCCTTTTGATATTACCTCTAATCTTGGCATACTTACTAAATAATAATAATAATGATAAAATACTAGTGAGATGAAAGCTGAGCTTTAATCAAAGAAAGCACAATATTGAAGTGGCTCTTGAATGGGGAAGGTTTATTGAAAGGCTGGGGACGGGTTGAGAATGGACCATTGTTCCCACACAGCACAGGATGGAGTGCTGGGCAATGAATGGAGCTGTCAACTCTGGTTAGACTTGGCCATTGTTCCTAGGAAGACTGTGTTAGCTCTGAGTAGGAGATAATTCATCAGAATGCTCTTGTACTTTTTTTTCTCTCTTGCTCCAGGGCAGAAACTGTTCTACTTCACAGGCTGAACTTTTTACCTCTTGCCCTGCGAGGCAGAAACACGCTGCCTGAGTGCTTCCATTTTGAGACACCTTGTAGGAATCCTTATTGAATTGCTTTAGAAGAGTGGAATCTCAGCCTTCTAGTGCAGCCATCTGCCACAGCAACCCCAGAGGGTGTTATTTTTCATCCAGAGGCAGAAATCTCCTGTAATATGGACTCACTGGGCTTTTGCAGGGTGGGGGGAAGATGGCATTTTGCAAGCGTAGTTCTAAGTCAACACCCCCCATGCTGCAATTATTATTGTATTTCAGTCTTGTCCATAGCCTTTGTTACAGGGGTTTTTGTGTAAGTTAAGAGGGATGCTTTGGGTCACCATTCAAGGAGTTAGTTTTTTCTCTAATTTATTAAAGTTTGAATTAAACAGGGTTCCTGCT
This sequence comes from Myrmecophaga tridactyla, assembly GCA_004026745.1. Taxonomy (NCBI): domain Eukaryota; kingdom Metazoa; phylum Chordata; class Mammalia; order Pilosa; family Myrmecophagidae; genus Myrmecophaga; species Myrmecophaga tridactyla. The sequence goes on along the minus strand of PVIY010049549.1, from coordinate 7,376 downwards.
GTTACCAAAATTTTCTGAACTATTTTGTGTAAATGTTATTCATCCTTTGAAATCAATACAATTAAAAATTGCATTGAGTCCTCCTTTTCAAGGCTATGAACTTTTTCTCTAAGGATTTTAAACTTGTTTCAGGTCTTTGATTTCTTAAATGTATCTCAGAAAAGAAGATATACAAGTTCTTTAATTGCTTCTTAAATTGGCAAAGTTATCTTCTGTCTCTTAGACAAAAATCTTTAAATGATTGCATATTTCTCTGTAGATTAGTAGCTTGTTAATTTTGAGGATGAAATGAACTCAGGAATAAAAATCATTTGACAAGGTATCTCAGGACTCACTTCAAAAAGAACCAGTAGATGCAATTTCTCCCTAACAAGGCCCTGTGTGAGATCAGAGCTTCTGTATGACATACTGGGGACATCTAGTGGAGGAAAGTCAGAATGGAAAATAAAACCGTAGACCCAAGCAAGTCCCTGACTTTGAGATATGCTTAAAAAAAAAATCAGAATTTTTTTGCCTATTTTCCTCCTCCGTCAAAATCAGTATGCTTTCTGTGAAGATAAAATGTCATGTGACTTTTAAATCTGATTTTAACTGTTATTTAGAAGTCATTATGTGTATAATGGCCTATCTTGTTTGATTAAATTTGGTACAGTTTATTGGGGGCAGTCATATTTTAATTGAATAAATCCTGTACGAAGAAGGAGATATTTCTCTATCAATCTTGGAGGGGCAGATTTACGTAGCAAGAGTGAGTGTTGCATTTGGCTAGTTATATGACTTTCAGAAAGCCAGTTTAAAACTCAGTTTTCTTTCATATATAAAGTGTAGATCAGACAAATAACATTTAATATTTCTTCTGGTTTAGTAATCTGGGCTATTTATATACTAATATTTTCAATTAATATAGTATTTTATACTTTTCAGAGTGTTTTCATAGCTATTACCTACACTGGTTCTCAATAAAAATGTTCTAGGTAGATAGTTCAAATTTTATAAATTGATACTCAAAGAAGTGAGGTGATTTGTGCACTAGAGAAAAAGTCCAGGTTTCTCAACAATCATTCTGACATCCTTCTGGTAAATCCCACCGTGGATGCACTCTGACTATGAGTAAATTTCTTAATAAACTGTTAACAGCTAGTAGCTACCAGCTAGAGGCTACCTTTCCCATGCCCTGTACATTCATTCATTCTAATCCTTTAAATAATCTTGCATAATAGGATCATTAAACCCAATTTATAGTTAAGGAAATTAAGGCTCAAGGAATAAAATAACCTGTCAAACTCTTGTGCGGGTGAGTGGCAGGGTCTGTATTCAGCCCTGGACTCTGACTTTATTACACAAAAACAGAAAGCATCATTTGAGCAAGCAAGGGGACTCCCCAAAGCTGGGGCTGAATGTATTTATTTCCCTTGAGGATTCAGAAGCCTGTAAAGAGATATTCTTAAAGTCTGAAACTAGACATGTCAAACGTAAAGACATAAAATCATAAATACAACTTTTGAGTATCTCTGAAGATTTTTTTAGAAGGTATTTTAAAAGGCAAGGTGAGACAATATGGTGAGTGTTTTAGTTTAGGGGAAAAAATCAACAGGAAAATTTATGGAAATTGTTTATCACCATGAGGTCTATATTTGTAAAGAAGTGTTTCAGATAATGACAGAGACACACATTAGGACTTGTAATAGAGTTTTTAAGCTTAAATTAACCAAAGACAAATTTATGGAAGAAACAATGCTGATTAAATTTGAAGAAATATTATGAAACCAACAATTTTTACACTTTTCAGTTTGCTATTGGAATGGCCAATGCAATAGAAAATATTCATTAGGAGGCAATTTGGAATAGAGAGGAGGATCAAATAACTAGATGAAGTGACTTAAAAAGTCTCACATAATTTATTTTACCAACATATTAATTATATTAATTTCACTTGCACAATTATATTTTTAATGTCACTAAAATGAAATACCAATCAGTAGAAACCCTACATTTTTGGTACTTCATTATCTTCATACAAATGTTTGGCTTTACAAATGAATTGAGAAACCATTTGGATGAATTACATCTTTATGCAAAACAGTACTCATGAATCAATTTTGAAAATTTGAAAATCGAGTTAGCATTTTAAGTAACTTAATATTAACATTCAAATTTCTATTGAGTTTGAAACTATATTATGACTTGTTAATGGCAAAATATTTACATTATTATTTATGACCTGTTGTAAAGAAATTCAGTGTGTTCACGAAGTGCATTTTAAAGGAATAAATTTTTCATAGTGAAGAAAGAATCTATTTATTAAAACGTAAATGTATATTCCCTCTTAACTTTACATGTAATCCTAGCTGTGATTAATTATGGCTATCCCATTTGCTTGATGAAATCTACTATAATTTATTCAGTTGTTAGTCTATATCCATATTTGACTTCTATGTTACTTCAATTAATATACATTAAAAATACTTTTACATTATTAAGTTGCTTGGACTTTTTCATTAATAAGTTCATAATATTAATGCTTAAAAATAATATCCACTAATAAATGTCATTTTATTATGTTCCCCCACCCCCATTTTCCTGAGAAAATTAAATGCATGGCTTAAAAACCTACACAAAATATACAATAATCTCAATTTTTTTGGTGACATAAAGAAACATATATGAAAGTGTATGAATATAAAAGATAAACACGAGTCAAAGGCATACTACAAAGCTTTAAGTAAAGCCTTCTAATATTTACTGTGCAGAACCAGTCTTTTCAGAAAAGAAATGAAAAACTAATTTTTCTAAGGTAATATATATATATATTTTTTTTTCACATTAGCTTTGGTGATCTTACACCTTATAGGAAGGTGATAACTAAATAAATATAATTTTAATTTAATTAGATTAAAATTAGAAATGCAAGTTCTCCTGGCACTGTATCTATAAACCTTCATCTCTGTTTTTATGGTAATACCATTTTAATGGTTTAAGCCTATGAAGGAAAAACACTGAAGATTTTTAACTAGCCGCTTTGCAGGGGGCAGAAAGGAGCAAAGAAGATTTAGTGGTGAAAAGAGCAAATAAATAGGTGCTCCAAGATTAAAAAGAGGGTAGAAGTGCATGCTGAGCTGTTGAAAGACCTCTCTGTGTTTAAAGAAAAATATTGTTTGGTGCTTTCACCAGCGCATGATCAAAATAAGAGGTACAAATTAGTTCATGGCTGCTGAAGCTACAAAACATCATGCAGAGCGCTGTCTTTGGGAACGTTTTAATGAGGAGAAGAGGTCATCAGACTGTGACATTGCTTTTCAGAATTCTTCAAGAACAACACAGACTTCCTGTTCCAAATGTGGTAGAGAATAAAACAACCTTAGTAGTAATCGTACAACTTTTGAACCACATTCCTTGGAAATGCCATACAGTGTTCATTTTGTAGCTTTAGTTAGCCATCTCAAAGGAAACGCTTCCATATTTTCCATGTGCCCTTATTTCAAAAGTACAGTGAAACGGTGGAGCTTTAACATGGATTATATTTATAAAATAAAGTTTTATTCAGGCTTCTAAAGAGATTTTAATGTTTTCATTGCTCCAGGTGAAATGGTACACGGTGGCTCTGTTCATTAACATTTAGCATCAGTGCAAAAAAAAATCAAGGATTACCACATGCAGCATAAAAGGAGGGCTAGTAGGACTTTGAATTTAGATTCACCACCGTCTTAGTTTTGCCGCATTTCAAAACGTGATTTTAAAATGGATGTTGTTAATGACATTCTAGGTCAAATATTCATAGTCCAAAATCAAGTCCTACAGAGACTGGCATTATTCAAATGTGCAATGTATTTGAACAGGAGCTGAAGAGGTTTTCCTGATGCTTAATAATTATTTTCGTTTCAAATACCGATATTGTAACAGTATTTAATACTTTCCGTATAGATTGGTACATTTATCGCTACTCATCATAAAGCTAACACACACCTTCTGTTTTCCATAAATCTGGCCACTTTTGTAAGAGGTCTATAGATTGAGAAAATATTTAGGTTTATATAACTAATGTGGACATCAATAAAAAGACAAAAAAAATCCAGGACTTCTTTTTCAAATTGCAGTACACACAAATTTTGTTAATCTCAGTTTTTTCATGACCTGGTTTTTTTTTTCATCTAAAATAAAAGATTCACAAATAACCCTATTTTTTAATGTGTGAAATTAATTGTCAAATGCTTTAAAATAATATCGAAGAACTTAAAGGAAGATTTTGAACTGGAGTTGTCACAGAAGACATCATCTTTGCACATAGTAATGTTTCTGATTAACTCGTAAGGAGAGAGGTATCTATGTACAATTAGTTGATTTGTAAGCAGAAGTATATAGCATACATCTTTTCCTTCTTTCTTTTCTATCTTATTTTATTTTTTTTTTTAGTATAGGAACAGAAGTCAAGCATAGAACCCCTACGTTTACAGCCTTTCAACTATTTTATCAAAAAGTTTCTGTCTTATACAGATGATTTACTTGACTAGGTCTTTTATATTAATTTTCTTTTAATGCATGCTGTCTTTGTCTTAAATACTCTTATTCCTAAAGCAGCAACATTTGAGTTGAAATCCTTAGCACTAGAATTTTTCTACAAAGACCCAGTGAGGTAGCTGGTTTTCGGTGTATAAACTTTCAGTAGAAGAAAAAAATTTCAATCTTTCTTTTAATTATTTCAAAGTATACCTCAAGTAGGAATAAAAAGGTTGAATATTTTGGAAGTCAATAAGAGCAGCATGAAAAATCTCGGACTTAAACAATTAGAATATATTTTCTAATAAGTGTTTATTGGCAAAGAAACTTTTCTAATCAAAACCAAATGATTTTATATTTGATGGATAAGAATGTTTGCAGTTTTTGTGAGCAGAAATTTAAACATAAGGTGATGTGATTTAAACAGAAATTTAAACATTTCGATAACTTTTAAAAATCAACCAAGACTAAAAAGAATATAGGCATCTTAACTGGAGGTTTTCCAAGCAACTCCTAGATTTGTCACTTTGACCTTTCGATGTATTTGTAATTTTTATTCAGCCTGGGCCTCAGTGACCAACTACATCTGATGCCCAGCCAAAGAAGCAGCAATTTGTTTTTAAGAAAACATTGTCTATGTTAAACTTGGTGAGAGATGATATTTCTGAGCAGCATTGTATAAACAGTGGTAAAAGGCTATAGTTTATGGTTGATTGAAAGGGTTTTCTTGAATAATTTTGATTGCACACATTTTCTTTTTAAATTCATGGACCAACCTCAGGTACCAACCCCTAAAAGCGATGCAGCTTCTCCATAGCGCATCTCATCATCTGCTCTGCATGGTTTGCTGAGCTAGAAAAGGCGGCACTTCTTTCCCATTAGAGGGGGAAAAATAAACAACCATTCTGACCTCTCCATCAAATATTCTCTCTCTCTCTCTCTACAAATTTTTAGAGCAGAAAGTAGGAAATGATGACCTAGTATGATTACATTTAAGAATAAAACTTTAAAGGAAAAATTTTCAAAGTGCAGAGAATGACAACAATATTAAGTACCTGGCTCCTAGTATTTATTGTGTTCATATAGAAAAAAGTTCTTCTCAAACAACTTTATATTTAACAGTGCTGACATTTAAAAGTACTTAATGCTTATAAACCCTATTTGCAATGAGTGATTTTTTCTTTTTTGTATGCTGTGTGGTGGTGGTGGGGTGTCACATTTGATTCTTTCACCATGTGAATATCGCTTTATTGCAGCACTGTTTGTTGAAAAAAAAAATTTTTTTTTTTTTTGAGTATATAGGCTGGGACTTGAACCCCGGTCTCCCACATGGCAAGTGAGAATTCTACCACTGAACTATCCATGCACCTTCATTTTTAGGGAAGAATCTAAACTAAATTTTATCATTGATTAGCAAACCCTTTTTTTACAGCTAGTGGAGATATTGTAAAAGATAGTAAAGGAAACAAAATGCTCAAGGAAGTAATTTTTTCAAGTACTCTCAAGTACTGTAGAAAAATAACTTTAAATGTAAGCAATGAACACTGAAAACTAAAATCTTTCCTATTTACTTTTGAAGCTGATATCCTAAGGACTCTTTCTATGAAGCATTACTTTGTTTGCAATTAATTAAAAATAATAGTAAATAATATAATTACCTTTTTAAAGCAATATTTATAAGGTTATTAGATTGGTAAGTATGGAATCTGCTGTAGATATGTATTTTCATGATATCTTTGTGCCCAAGGTAAAGACTTATGTTCTGGATGATAGAATTATTAATAAATTTATAACTGATTAAAAGGCCAGTTTTGACAAGTGGATCCATATTGTCTCAGCAGGAAATCTATAGTGACTGATCTTTGTGTTCTAGTCTTATTTCCATCCTAAGATCTGTATTAATTATTTGCTTAAGAGTTATGGTGACATATTGATGACATATTGATGTAGTTTATAGATAGTTTAAAACTAAGGCCATATCTGTTTACCAGAATAACATATATGAAATAATTATTTATAGATCAACTCCCTTTTAAAAATTTAAAGTACATTGGCACTAATATAAATGCAATTGTGTCTGGTGTGCTGGGTACAATTTCATTTTAATATACATTAACTCAAACAAATAAATATTAAAATAAAAAGAAAGTTTACCCGTGCAATTATGTCATGTAGTTAAATTGGTGTGCATGGTATATGGTATGATCTAGACAAAGGCTTGACAAAGGGATAGAAGATGAAGGGACACCTTTGAGAAATAGAAGTGAGATTAGAGACAACAGGACTGCTCACTTGGAACTAACCTATGTCGGAACCAACAGCTTTAGAAATGTTGTCTCATGTGCTTGTGGTACGCAGGTAGAGGAACCTATAAAGTAGTTGGAGATTTGGCCTTGGAAAACCGTAGTTATCATTGATGATGGATGTGGTGCTTTTATTATGCAGTATATCGCATATATATTATTTGATCTTCACAATAATCTTTTGATTTTGTTACTATTCTCATACTATACATGAATTCATTGACTCATTCATTCATGTAACAAATATTTACTAAGTGCCTACCATATCCAATAATGCTTTTAGGTACTGAACATGCAACAATTAACAAAACATGCAAAATCTCTGCCTTCCTGAACTTACATTGTAGACTGAGGAAAAAAATTTAAAAAAGTTCAAAGAATGGTTAGCTAGCATAAACTGTGATAGAATCCAAATTTAAACCCAGGTTAATGTTGTAGTTGTTTTTTTTTTATATAAACTTTTTTATTAATTAAAAAACTTAACAAAAGAACATTAAGATATCATTCCATTCTACATATACAATCAGTAATTCTTAATATTATCACATAGTTGCATATTCATCATTTCTTAGAACATTT
>PVIY010049548.1:0-16688 GCA_004026745.1 Myrmecophaga tridactyla | reverse complement strand
ATGTGATAGGGAATTGCTCCAAACTCTTATCCCCCCTTTGAAACATACATATTGGTATATTAAAAGCCCTTAGCTGTCTTTAAAGAACCCTGTTTAATATTAAAATTTTTGAATACCAAACCCTTTTATTCCTATTTTTTACTACGAAGAAGTATTCATCGATATTGACCCTTTCTCTGGTTTTATAAAGTACACATTTTCCTCTTATAAAATTGCCCTGGTAAAAATATTATATTCCCTTCTCACCTCCATCACACTATTTCGTCTTGGTAGTCTTGGAATTTTGCAGGAAGCATAGCTAAATAGAATTCACCTTTTTCCTGTTCCCATGTAGCGACTACAATTTAGACTGTATGCCTCCCCATGGGTACATCCATGTGCTGTCTCTGACGGAGAACGTCACTGAGTTTACAAAAGCGGTTCACAGACAGAAGATCTCCGGAAATATAGACACACCTGAAGGCGGTTTTGATGCCATGCTTCAGGCAGCCGTGTGCGAGGTGAGACGTTTCATGTTAGTGAGCATGTATGTGCTCCGATGCCAAACTTGCACAGAATTTAGAATTTCTATTCCCTCTTTGTTTGATAGAGTGAAAACATACCGTAAAAGAATACATTCTTCTCCTATCTCTTATTAGTCACCCACATTATTCATTTGGGTGGCTAAATTGGGACAGGGATATAAATAGGAAAAGATAAAAGAAAAAGAATAACATATGCACATGGGAAATCCTTTTTCAAAAGGGCTGCTCTTTTTTCTGCTGCACACTCCAAGAAAGGAGCGGAAACTGCCTGTTGTCCTAGTCACATCATGTTAGTAAACCAACTTGTTCTCTTGTGGAAATCCCTAGCCAGGAGATAGATACTGTGGTCAAATGGCCGTGATAAGATAGAAGATACATAATGAAAAGTCTGTGTTACTTATAAAGCAGCATCGGGCTTAGGCACATCATTCCAGCATGACTTAGTGTTTTTTAATTCAGAGGTAAAGTAATGTTTACTCAAAGGTAAAGACTGCAGTTGTTTTTATTTTTGTTTTTGCACAAGGTCTAATTACATGTTTATTTTAAGAGTCATATTGGATGGCGAAAGGAAGCTAAAAGGTTGCTGCTGGTGATGACGGATCAGACATCGCATCTCGCTCTTGATAGCAAATTGGCAGGCATAGTGGTGCCAAACGACGGGAACTGCCATTTGAAAAACAACGTCTATGTCAGGTCCACAAGCATGGTAATGTAGTAGAAGCCCCTTAATAGTTATGCTTTGTTGGTTAAATTAAAGTTTAATTGGCAATTCAGCTGTTCTTATACTAAGAAATTACCTTAAAGAACAAGTACAGGGCCAGAATAAACCATGAGGGTGGAGTTATGAAACAATGCAACTTATAAATGCTGATCAAGAAAAGATAATGCAAAAATATGTTGATAATACCTATTAGCTGACTCTTTGATATGCTACAAATCTCTGAATAATTTATGAAAACAAAAGTGATATAAGAGCTCATTTTCTATACGATTGAAGGACCCTAAAAGGAAAAAGAAAAACACATGCCTTTTGCTTTAAACAAATAAACTGGTGCTACAGGATTGTTATCAGCAAACACATTAAGGAGAGGAAGAAAAATGTATCAGGCCAAAGAAATCCTCACAGTGCGATAGGTAGAAACTAAATAGAGACCGAAAAAAAAAAAAAAAAAAGCAGAAGGGAAACAAGGAAGGCTTTGTTTTCTGTGTCTACTCCTTCCCTCTGTAAGCTTACCTATGTGTAGGGCCTCTTTTGAAATCAATGAATATCTGGACTGCTTCCTGAGGATTAGAGGAAGGTATGAATTATAAGTTTAAATACAGTCTCCTAGAATTACCTCTTCTTCAGGATTAGCCAATTCTAGATGTGGAAAATGTCCAAAGCATCATTCTTGGGCAAAACTTTTCAGAACATAAGTCCCCACACTTTCTCAGTTCATGGCACTCTTAGTATTTCAGTATTTTTTCCCATAGTGTAACTAGGCGGGAAGAAATACCTAAGGGTTCTGTTTATTAAGTAGTTTGCTCCAAATAGCTTAAATATTTATTTCTTAACAACTTAGTAGCCAGTTAAAAAAATACAGAGGAAGTGAAAAGTGTACATACACACGTTTATATTTATATATGTATGTATATATTTGTGTTATTCTTGAATAACCATAATGACTTACTAATGGAAACTTCCCACTTAGTAATGTGTAAACTTCAGATTGCACATCACGAGCCTCATTTCCTGTTCCACATTGATTTTTGCCCTCCCTTTGCTCTTTATCAGAGCAACCTGTGAAATCACAGCCTTGCAAAGATATGATGCCATCTAAAAGAATGTAGTCAAATGTCATATTAAAACTGTGACCTACCTCTGCTAGTAGTCGTTGAGTACCTGACAGACATTGAATTTAACTGTTTTCTCTTGAAAGCTTAAGATATTTCATGGCACTCTTGTAAGTCCACTCCATTGCCCCAGCATGTCTCAGCACACAGTTTGGGAACTGCAGATTACAAGCATATAAATTAGGTTGAAATTTGCTAGTTTACCATGTGTAAAATTTAAATAGATCACCAGTACTCTACACCATCCTATCCCAGATGTGTTGAAAGTCTAGTGGTGCAATTGTATCATCTCACAAAACAAATTCAACCCTTGGATGGCTGAGTCTCTTGAAAAACAGTGTCAAATCTAAAGCTCTAGTTTGAATTAAAAAATCTAGGATTCAGAATTACTCCATTAATGTCTTTCCCTTTGCTATTCCCTTCTACTCAGTCACGTTTCCCTTTGGCAGACCTAAACTCACTTTGGCTTTGTCATTTCTTATCTATCATTAACTTCCTTCTATTGAACCTCTTTTAATCTAGGTAGCATGCTGGCTTATTTATTGGGGTGTGGTGGGGGGAGACAGGAGACACTATTCTGAGAGAAGTGGAAGGGGGAAACTTTTTTTTTATAAAGAAAAATAACAATCATGTTATTCACAAATTTAATTGTTCTTTTGAAGTTTTGCAAAGTCACCAGCTGTCTCTACAAAACTGTATTTTGAGAGCTTGCTATTGCTCATCTAGAGAGGATTCCTTAGGCAAAGAAATGCTCCCATCGTTTTAGTTATATATCATGTCATAGAACCTTACAGAAATAAATTGTAAATCTGGTGGAAGATTTTTAGGTGGTGTCTGGTTCTTATGACACTGGGAATTTGGGGAAGCTATCATGAGCTTCTTTAAAAGAATGAAACTTCTCAGATGAGTAAACCAAATGGCAATATATTTGTTGATATCTTAGAAGAATAATTTTATTTCAGTTATTCCAGGCTGAAAATTCCTAAGAATTCTCATTCCTTTATTTTAGGGACACTGCCCTGAGACAGTAGAAGTTGAAGCATTTTGATTAATCCTTTGGCCATACCTTATATATACAAGATATGCTACTGCTCTGAAACTTGCTCTATCTAAGGCTACCCTGACCCTGACTCGAAAAATGTCTACCTTCTTATTTTAAGATGAGCTCCATCCTCTCTTATTTGCTATTAAAGAGGAATTTAGAAATGTATAAGACAACTAATCAAACACTTTGTTTCCTGGCTTTATCTCCAGTAGCCAACACCGGAATGGTGAATGGTATCTGAGAATCTGTTGTTGTTTTTTATTTATAGAAGGAAAATTTAAAAGATCTTTTATATTTATAAATTATATGCATCAGAGTTCGACAGCTTGTACACACAGTCATTTCATGAAGGTCAGTGTGAAGCCTGGAATAAAAACTACAGTTTTGTGGGACTTTTTTTAGCCTTTATTAACAAAAAGCATTGTAGCAAGCACCTCGCATACGGTGTCAAATTTATCTTTACAGGAACTCTGGAAGGTCGTCATAATTGTCCTCCTTTTACAAATAGGAAGACTAAGGAACAGAACTTGCTTGAGGACATATAGTTAATAAGTGGCAGAACTGGGGTTTAATCCAGTTCAGTTTTACATCAAAATCTGTGTTCTTAATTACTTTGCCACAGTGTCTCATCTGAAGAGTAGGAAAAATAAGCTTGGTTCAATTTCTGGTCTAACTTTCTAGTTCCAGTCTTAAATAAACCAGATAATTTGACTTACATACATTACAAACCCAGATTAAATAAAATAATCATGTGGCAATTATCCAATGGTGTTAACACTGTTGAATAAATTAAATTTTCCACTGCTTTTTCTTCATGAAGTTTTCAAGTTCCAGCTTGAAAAACTAGAATAAATAATGTAGTTTTTTTTTTGTTTTTTGTTTTTTTTAATTTTGGGGGAGGTCCATGGTCCAGGAATCAAACCTGGGTCTCCTACATGGCAGGCAAGAATTCTACCACTGAACTACCCTTGTACTGCCCCAGTAATGTAGTTTTATCATTTATTTGGTAACAAAGCACTTTGAGATGTGTGATTCTTTTAGAAATTCTTTTAGGATGCACGGGTAGTTCAGAGGTAGAATGCTCACCTTCCATGCATTTTACCCAGTTTCGATTCCCAGACCATGCACCCCCCCCAAAAAAAAAATATTAATAGTGCAGAAGATATATTATTAATAGTGAGGATCTGGAATTTTACCCTGTTTCCCACCTGGCTCTTCCAAGGTCATTTCCCACCTCAGTCAGAGTCCTGTTTCACCAGCCAGCCCTCCTCACAGCCATTCCCCAACCCTTGGTAGAGGCAGAAGAGCGCACCAAGTTCTTCAGTGACAATGAAAGGGGACCAAAGAGCAAGAATGGGGAAGAGGCAGAGAGGCCATCCCAGTGAACCCTTAAGAGTGGAATTTTCAGGCACTGGTATGATTCTCAGTCCTGGAAAGAAAGTCAGATAGGCAAGATCCTACCCCAAACCTGATTTTACTGAGGGGCTCAGGCGTGGTGTTGCTTCCTTTCTACAACCTTTTTCAGAGCCTCATCTCATTAGAATCATTGCCTCTTTGCTCCTCTTATCATATCTTCTCAGCATCCCCTTACTGCTGGCTGCATAGACTGGTTGCTGCACTGACCATCATCTCAGAGGACTGAGGCAGAATTACAGAAATCATCAGCATGACTAATGACTTTTGCTTTTTCATGGGTTAAAGCAGTCAACATTATGCCTTTTCTCATGTAGCTCTGTGTGACATGTACTTGGCTTTTAGTAAGGCATTTGGGAAGTTTTCTTTTTACCATTTATTTAAACTACTTGGAATTATGTTCAGTTTATCTGGCAATACATAAAAAGAAACAGAGCTCAAGAAGATACTTTACTAATTTAATCCAGAACTTTACTACCTTAGCTAACAAACTTTCACAAAGTGAATACCTCCTCTTTGAGAGGGATATTTCTGACTATTTGAAAGTGTTGGGAGACTCATTTATAATTAATGTGGCTATCAGACAGCATTCCACTTTAGGAGTTAATTTTAATCTTTTGCAGTGAGAATTGTTCATTGTTTCTGCTGCTCTGTGACTAAGAAATAACCTCCTAATTATTTCTTAGTCACAGAGCAGCAGAAACAATTGAATTCCTCTATTTTTCTGCTTCTCTGCTTCTTTGTCTCTACAACATACTAATAAAAATGCTAATTCATTGAGCAGTTATTTTGTGCCAGGCATTATGCTGATCACATTGCTTATGTTATCTCATCCAGACTTCACCACAATCCATTTTATAGATGAGGAAACTGAAGGTTAGAGACATCAAATTCATTTACCCAAGGACTCAGAGCGACAATACATACCAGAGTCAGGCTCCACAGCTAAGCAAAATGACACTTCATCCATTCCGTTGATGAAGTGTTGCCTCTGAGCTGGGGGATCTACCAGGTACTTCACATCCATGAGCTCACTAAGTCCCCATTACAGCGTGGCAGGTGGGCATCATCATATGCACCTAGAGTGGATGAAATGGAGAAGGAGGGTACAAATCTTGCCTTGGGTGTCTGAGCCACAGAACTCCAGCTTTCCTTCTAGACCACAATCCTTATATTCTATAGATCTCAGATCAGCTGCCTTTCAGAACACCAGTCAAGCTGGGTGATTTTAATGACACTGAAAAGTAGCCATATTAGGAGTCATTTTTTATGTTTTTAAGAATGTTCAACTCTGAAGAGTCTTAAGGTAATTATTACCCTAAATGTTTTAAATCCTTCACACACAACCACACACACAAAAGGTGTACTTTCTGGGCCTGGATTTACACAATATTCCTAATCCTGTATCCTATTTTCAATAAATAAAAAGATATAAAATAACCCCAAACTGGCACTCTGAAGCATAGCCTGAAGTTTAATAGCACAAGAGCTATTTATAGTCAACAGAAGAGGATAGCTAAACCAAAAACATCATTTTAAGGGAAAAAAATTATTAACATTTATTGAGTCTCATGAATTTACTGAATTGTTTTTATAAGAATAATAACTTAGTAATTCTGATATTGCTAAACTAAAGGCTATAATAAAAGGCTCACCTGATTTCTTGAATCTTACTTTATAATTTTTCTCCGGTAATACTGCATGCAAAATATAACTTTGTTTTATTAATTAAAAAGATAAAATCAGTTTAGAGAAGTAACACCTTTGGGTTTTATGAATGTGAGAAATCAAGAAAATAAAGAACAAAGGAAAATTGGAGGGTGGAGGATGGAGTTTTGGCATTCAGGCAGAATGCACCTAGAAACTTTTGAGTCTATGTGCCAAGTTTTAAAACATCATTATAACTTTTGAGGCTTTTAAAAAGTAATAAAATGCCTGATTTTAGTTTTCTGCTCTTGAAACTGTTTTAAATTGTAAATACTGTGAGAACATTTCAAAAATAACTTTAAAATAGACCCATTTTGAATGCTTCTCATGTTCTCAGAAAAATGGTCAGGAAATAACTTCTGCAAACAATATTTAATTTTTTTCTTAATTGAAAGCAAAAGTTGCATGCAGAATTACCTGTGCCAAGTCTAGGATCGGCTGCCCCTGCCTTTATAACAGCTCTGAAATGAGAAAAAAAAATGATGTTTGCAAAAATGGCACCATAGAAATCAAATCTGATGAAAATATTTATGCAATTTAGTGATTTTATTAACTGGATGTTTTGGTTAAATCATATTTAAGCACAAAACTTTGTATTGCCACTCTTGCAGAAACATTTACAAAAATGATTAGTCCCTCCCCCTCCTTTAGTAAATAGGGTATCATGGTTACAGCTGGTCCCATGTTTGGCAGGGACCACAAACTCCAGTGCCTACAGGTGCCAGGTAAGTGAGATAGGTCAAAAGCACATCCACAAGCCCAACATCTAACCTTTGCTAATGACCTCTGAAGGTCTTTTATTGAGCTGTTTTTTATTAAGCAGTCCTGTGCTGTCTAGTTTCGTACATTTATTAATAGGTAGCATCATCCAGTATCTGAGCGGCGTGTAGATATTGCTATTACCTCCACTTTATCAATGAGAAAACTGTGGCCCTGAAATCTGAGAACCTCATCTGAGGTCACACAGCCATATGTAGCAGCCTCGAGTAGATGCCAAGCAGTTGGAAATCAGGACATGAGTCCTTCATCACCATCAATCTGGGCTTAATAATTACAGAATAAGAGGTAAAAGTTTTTATACAAACCAACCCATTTAATCCCCACTATAACTCTGAGAGGTAGATAGTAGTACTTATACCTGTTTTATAGATGTGGAAACTGGGTCTCAGAGAGGTTAAGACATTTTTTCCAGTGCATCTGGTAATTGCACAGCCAGAATTTAAGCCCAGATAGCCTGTTCCCAGAGCCGCTGCTCTTGACACTGTACCGCAGCCATGTCGTGGTTCTCACCGGGGAGTGAATTTAGTCTCCCCCAGAGGACATTGCAATGTCTGGAGACATTTTTGGTTGTCACACTAGAAGAGGGGGGTGTTACTGACAACAAGTGGGTAGAGGTCTGGGATACTGCTAAACTTCCTACAATGCCACCCCCTCAAAAAAATATTACCACATCTAAAATGCCAGTGATGCCACTGTGGAGAATCCTTGGTCTATGCAACTAACCCTCTATGGCCATGGAGATATAAAACAGGCTATTGGGATAGATTTGGACTGACAACCCATAACTTAAATTTTTCATCTCTAAGTAAATCTCTGCTACCAGATTGATTACATGTTGTCTTTTTCCTCTAAAAAATAAAGTGTAAAAAATAATCCAAATAATTGAGTATTTTATTTAACCAAGATTTGGGTTTTTTTTAATGGCTTATTACAGCATTTTCTATATTGTCATAACAATTTTTATTATGAATTTCACTTTTATGAAGAGAATCCTAAACACTTCTTTTTTCTTCATCTCCATACGCACATTATGAAAATTCTACCAGACATCTCTATGCAGTTATCTCTTTGACCAAAATTGCTCCCAATGAATTTTTCTTACCTCCTCTTCCCTTCTGACATTTATAAGTTACTTCCCACAGGTCACGGACAAGGTGTCAGTGAAGAAGAAAAATGTGAAAGAAATCTCTTTGCCCTTAATTACTTAGCAGCTGTCTTGGCACATTTCTTTTGCCTCTCCCTCTTGCCCTTGAAATGTGTGTTATCTCTATTAATTATTTTCAGAGTTTAGAGAAACAATATGTAATGAATTAGATAGAAAGGGAGTTAGACTTGAAGGGGCAGTGACATCACCAGAGCAGGACAGCTGGCAGAGAGGGAGTGTGCTCTCCTGCTAGAGAGAGAGAAGATGTAAAAAGAAAAAAGATAAAACACTTAGAAGATAACATGTTTCATGGAAGAAAGGAGAAGGGGCTTTAGCAGTAGACATTAATCTACAGCTCTGCCGTCAACACTGGTTTATTTGAACAGCTGTTACACATTTGCAATTTTTTAAAAAAAATCTACTTTGGGATACTTGGAATTTTCTATAAAAGAGTTTTCTTTCTAGGATTCAAAATATATATATATATATCCTTTTAAGCTTACAAATTCAACTGAACTTCTTAATGAGCTCTGACCAAATTAGAACTTTTTAGAGTTTAATTTTTTGTCAGACTTTCTAGTTTTGAAAAGAGGAAAGATATTAATAAGGCCCCACAAGTTGCTTGCATTTTGGATTGTTCCTTAAAAATCGATTTGATGATGACCTAAGTATAAACTGTTTAAAAACATGTGGATTAAATTTTCCTGAAAATATGAATGGCCTTAAAAATTAAGATGGAGGAGTGCTTGGCAAACTGTGACTACTTTTTGTCAAAATAAAAATGTATGAAAAAAATCACTGTTGAAAAACAATTCCTAAAACAGCTAGATTTACCCTTTCTTTACTTGTTCTCTTTAATTTATTGACATTATACAAGCTATCATAAATCTATTTTAAGATTATATACTTTATAGGAACAAGGAAGAAAAATATAGCTGGTAGAATTTATATTTGGTTTTTTTTTTCCTTTTACTCTAAAATTATATTTTTAAGAATTGCTCTGGACAAAATCTTTCTTTAACAAACTCATGCTTGTTAAAGCCTCTTTTTTAAATTAGCCTCTTTTTAAAATTAGTGTTATATCAAATTTAAGTGTAATTCATGAAAATTTGATTTGTTTCTATCACTACATTTATAGATGATCATAGAAATAAAAGGACACATTATTACTTATGTTAGTGAATGTTTTAAAGCTCAAAATAAATCTTATATCTGTATATATGAATTTAATATGTGAGCCATAGAAGTCAGACTATAAGTGAAACTAGTAAATTTAGCTCTTTAATTGAGTTCATATTGTTGTCAAAACGCAGAAATGCTAACCAAGATAGTTGGCAAAATTTTCCCTTAAAGAAAACTCAAATTTGGAGGATGAAGGGGAAGGGGTGGCCCAAAATACAGGATAATCTGAACTTGAATCACACGATACCAATTAGGATCAGTGACATGATCCTTGGTAATGCAATTAGGAGACCATGAAGAGGCAGAGAAAAATATTACCTGACTGAGGGGTGTCTAGTTATGAAGTTGTTACTTGAGTTCATTAATTTTGAGAAGAGTATTTATAGAAAGAGAAAATATTGAATACTGCATCTAATCATGTAACTAGAGATAGCAATTTCCATATCTGTGAGATTTCTCATGTTTTTCTAAGCAAAATTTTATGGATTTCATTCCCCTGCCCTATCCATTTTCAGCTTTCTCACTACCCCAAAATAGATCACAGTCGGTTGTATCTAAGCTTTATTTATCAAAGTAAAACAGGTTTATAGTAAATCATAGGACAAAACGATTAAGTACAATTATAATACAATGAGCAATCCATAACCTACATACCTTTTATAAGCAATTGGAAATAAAATTCATAAAAATTGATATTATGGTTGAGAAGCTACTATGTTCAGGGAACTACATTAAATAGTTCACACATATAATCCTTATCATTTTTAATCTTCTCAGCAGTTGTGGCAGGTAGAGGATCTCAGTCTCCTTTTACAGAGGATGAAACTGCGATAGAATTTTTGTCATAAAGGTTTTTGCTTCTAAAGTGTTCATATTTTCATTTCAACATTTGTTATTATTGAATTTCACCTCAGAATGTTGTCACTGAAGTCTTTATTTCTAAATACTGTTACCTTTCAGTTATGTCACTTTGACTCCATTGCTAGTCTAAGGAGGTGCTGAACACTTTTTATACTAAGTTGAATTCACCCATCTTCTTTTTCCTAAGCTATAGGTTTTTCTGGAGCTGTTGCCTATATTATATCCTTAATATGTTGATGTTGATGTTATTTTTGAAAAGAATTTAAATGTCTCTCATAAAACCATAATCCTTCACAAGCACGTACATTTTTATGCAGGTCCCCTTCATATGGTTTCCTTCATGATAGATGTTTGGACATGTATGAGACTGAGCTACTAAATTTCACTCCCTTCTTTATTTCATTATCCATTACAGGAACATCCCTCACTAGGCCAACTTTCAGAAAAATTAATAGACAACAACATTAATGTCATTTTTGCAGTTGAAGGAAAACAGTTTCATTGGTATAAGGTATGTAATTCCCAAAATATAAAAATAAAATGCTTGCATTGATAGGTGAAGTTAGGACATGTCTTAGAACCAGAAATAAGAATTCTGGAGTTATCATACTTTGTGCAATCTTAATTTAATACTGCATTCATGAATGTGTACGGTACAGTGCAAGTTAGCTTTAAGTATAAATTCCATCTGTGTTTTTAAGACCTAGAGCCAAGTGTGGATAGTAAATGCTGTTTGAGAATTTTATTCAGCACACTTGGGCACAGTCTGATACACAGGGAGGTACTACGACAAAAGTGGAGAAGGCTTTTATCAGGTGAAAAGCAGCTCATGCTTCACATCTGTACCTTTCATATCCAGTGTCCTGCTTATATTCTGGTTCATGTGCATATCTTTATAATAGGTTCCGGTTGGGGAATATCACCTTAGTTTTCTGTAGCACCAATATGCCTGGATTAGGTAATCTCATAAGGGACCAAAGGAGGCATGGAAGTGGCTGAGTTATTCAAAACCATCATGCATAAGAATTATTTCTCTTGTGCACTGAATCCTTTGGGCTAGGTGAGACCTGTAAGCAGACTGGACATTCAGCAGCTATAGCTCTTCTGCAACCCTGCTAGAGATTTCTTTATACAATCTTTTAGGTTCTCTCTTTCTGGAAACTCTTTTATTCACTTTCATGATGCTGTGATACCCTCATTTTCATTGTGTGCCTCTATTCACAGGGTCTTCTTCATTTGCTTTGATGGCTTTCCTTCTTCCTTCTACTCCCTAATGTAAATCCTCTTCAGTTCTCAGTCCCCAGTGCTCTTGATTGATTAAAATACAAATAACAAGTCAAGAGAAACTACCTTTTCTTTTGACTTCAACAAATACTTGAACCCATCTGCATTTGTCACAAAGCTGGTCTTCCTTCCACCAATTTCCCCCATACGTCATTACCATATTTAGTATCTGAAGGCCCTACTTTAGCCATACATCTTTCCTTAGAAATCTATACTGAAGCTTTATTTAATTCCCTGTTTCCCTAGATATAAATAACATTAACCCCCTTTTATTGTAACAATCATTAATATTCACAGAAATAGGCCTCGGGTCTAAATTAAATGGCCCAAACCATTTTATTAAAAACAGTAACAGCTTCCATTATTGAGCTTTTAATATTGTCAGGAACAATATTAATCAGTTTATAAACATTAACTCATTCATCTTTCTAACAATTCAAAATAAATGAATTATTAATATGCCCATTTTAAAGATGAAGAAAGAGTTTAGAGAGGTTAAATACTTGCCAAAATTACCTAGCAACCTAAATCCTGTACTCTTAACCTCTAAGCTTAATAGTTGACTTTTGAATTTTTATGCAGCCTTTCATAGCTTCTATTTCCTCTTTCTCTGCTGTTTATTATTTGTTTTTTGAGGGTGTTATTGGCTCTAGCAGTTTCTTCCTACTTCTTTTGAAAAGTTGCCACTGAAATATAAACTGTCAAACCAGGTTTATTATTTGAATTGAGTGCATAGTAAGAATCGATAAGTTCCCAAAGCCTTAACCCCACCCCCATCCCTGGAAGCCCTTCTCCCTCATTACCTGGTTAACATTTACTCACCTTTATACAATGACTCATGAGTTTCCTCCTCTAGGAAACTGTCCCCGACAACTTCCTCTAGCCTTTCAGATGCTTGCTGTGTATCCCACTCCTTAGGGTCTGTGCATACTTCTAATGTGTCACATGTACATTGTTCTATGAAATTGTCACTTATATACCTGTCACATCTTTCAGGATGGAAATTATGTGGCCTAGTGATTTAGCTTCTCCAATATGGTATGCAAAAGGTGCCTAAAAACCTTTAATCCTGTTTAACTTAATGTAATTCCTGGTTACATCCCAGAATATATAAAGCAGATAATCAAAAAGTATTGGCAAAGTCCCTTTAGGGATGGGAGAAAAAATATGGAACTATTAAACTTTACCACCAGGGAATCCCTGATACTTTGTCAAATGTTAGAGACACTCAAGTCAATAAGCCAAGCCCTTGATCTGAGGCTTGCTATGAGGCTTAAGTTTATAGTGGAAAAGCTTAGCCTACCCATAGGTATGCCAAAGAGTTACTTCCAGAAGGCCCCTTTTGTTGCTCAGATGTGGCCTCTCTCTCTCTCTAAGCCCAACTCTGCAAGTGAAACTATTGCCCTCCCCACTATGTGGGGCATGATATCAGGGATGAAAGTCTCCCTGGCAGTGTGGGAGATGTCTTCCAGGGATGAGCCTGGCCCTGGCACCATGGGATCTACAATGCCATCCTGACCAAAAGGGGGAAAAGAAATATAACAAATAAGGTATCAGTGGTTGAGAGAGTTCAAATAGAATCGAGAGGCTACCTGGAGGTCACTCTTACACATGCTTCAGTTAGATATTGCTACCTATCATAGCTTGCCAAACTCCAACCAAAACCATTCCTGCCAACCCTGAAGAACACCTAGGGAATTATATAAGATTCTACAAAGGTTCCATGTACTAGGGTAACTTTCCAGAAACCTACAACCTCCAGATGGGTCACTAGACCATAAGTCCTGAAATGCCGAGGGGCCAGTCGCTCCAGAATATCAACTACTTCCATTCCTCTATGCCATATTATTGACATCCCTTTCCAACATGAGAAAGTTAGAATGGGTATAGCCCAAATACCCCTAAAGAGTGGGAAAAAGATCAAAGGTGATGGTGGAGTTATATAGAGAAGATAGGGTTTAACAAATGAGTGTGATTGCTGAATCGTTATATTGATATTTCTTTTGGTGTCTTGGAGTAGCTAGTAGTAAAAACCTAAAAATTTAGAATTGTAACCCATATCAAACTTGAAATATGTACTGCAACTGGTTGTTGTGATGTGCTTTGGAATTTATTGCTTTCTTTTATATGTGTTATTTTTCACAAAAGAAAAAGGTTATTGTGATGATAAATGCACAGTAATATGATGATATTGTGAAGCATTGATTGTACACTTTGGATAATTACATGGTATATGAATATATAATAAATATCAATAAAAATAAATAATTAATTAAAATGGAAAAAAAGTTGCCCCCAAAAGTTGGATAAATAAATTATAAAAATCTGTAAGTAGTAAATGTCTTTATGGCTTGACATATCAAATTGTTAATGCCTAAGTGGTGCCTGGTGTATAGCTGGAGCTTAATGATACCTGTTGAATGAAAAAATGAGGAATGTACTTCAAGATTTTTCATAATTTGATTAATAATAAATCTGTACCGTTAACTGCACTTAACCTGATTTCTTCTCTGTATTTCACCTACCACTGAGAAAACCCTTTAGAACTTGGCTCCCTCAAAATACCTAGACTCTTCTCTGTAATTTTTAAATACTATTCATCAAGAACATCTGTTCCATGAAACTTCCATTAGTGGCCATGATTTTTCCTCTGGTCTGGGTCAAATGTCCTAAAAGTCAATTCACGGAACAGTAGTTCTGTAAAATATTTATATGTATTATATGAGAAAAGAGTTCTGTAATCAAAGAAGTATTAGGAAATGCTGCATCAAAAAATGTTAAATTATTTCCAAATTGCAGGACTTCTCTAAACCTTTACAATGCAAAATTACATTTTAAGTCTCTGAGTGAAAGAAAGTGCATGCAGAACTTCCCAAACTTATTTGCCCTGAGAACCTATTTTATGTTTAAAATATATTTGAAACTCTGTTCCATTTATGGTATTTTGGGGAAATGCTGGTAATGTACTTTGACCAGATTTTTAGATCAGCAAGTAATAAGTGTAGGCACATACAAACATTACTGTTTCAAGAGTGTATGTTTCAGTTGCCCTACTAAGTTGCTTATATTTTTCTTGCATCATATTTTTGATACATGTAATATCTCACCTTCCACTGATCACTAAGAAAATATTTAATATGTGTTGATTGTGGAATCATATACTTTTGTCATTACTCAGATGCAATTGTATGTTTTATAGGATCTTCTACCCCTCTTGCCTGGCACCATTGCTGGCCAAATAGAATCAAAAGCTGCAAATCTCAATAATTTGGTAGTAGAAGCCTATCAGGTATGTATATATTATGTACAGTTTTTTCAAACTAAACTTTTTTTTTTTTTTACTGTCTCCCTTGCTGATATTGCTAAGACTCTGTATGGGAGGGTTGAGAGAGAGTGGCCCATACATTTTTTGTTCTTTTTTGCTGTTTTTATTTTATCATCACATAGTTGTGTATTCATCACTATGATCATTTTTAGAACATTTGCATCACTCCAGAAAAAGAAATAAAAAGAAAAAAGAAAAACCCATGTATCCCATACCCCTTATCCTTACATGTCATTAACCAGTAGTACTCCAATCGACCCAATTTTTTTTTACCTCTTACCCCCCATTATTTATTTATTTATTTACTTATTTTATTTATTTATTGTCCTTATTTTTTTTACTCATCTTCCATACCCTGGATAAAGGAAACATGAGCCACAAGGTTTTCACAATCACACAGTACATTGTAAAAGCTATAATGTTATACAATCGTCTTCAAGAATCAAGTCCATTGGATACAGTTCATCAGTTTCAGGTACTTCCCTCTAGCCACTCCAATACATCATAAACTCTAAAATGGATATAGCTATAATGCATAAGAATATCCTCCAGGATAACCTCTCGACTCTGTTCGAAATCTCTCAGCCACTGAATTTTTATTTTGTCTCATTTCTCTCTTCCCCTTTTGGGTCAAGAAGAATTTCTCAGTCCCATGATGCTAGGTTCCAGCTCATCCCAGAAGTCCTGTCCCACACTGCCAGGGAGATTTAGACACCTAGGAATCATGTCCCACATCATGGGGAGGGCAGTGAGCTCACCTGCCCAATTGGCTTAAAGAGAGAGGCCACATCTGAGCAACAAAAGAAGTTCTCTGGGGTGATTCCTAGGCATAATTATAAGTAGATTTTACTTACTCATAATTAAACTAATTTTGCTTTTCATAATTAAGATAGGAATAAATTGATAGAATTTGCTAATGAAAATAAGTATCTATTTTTTAAATAAAGAAATATAGATGCTATCTTTCAGTATTTTAGCTGTCTATGTTTCTCCATTTGAAGGTTTAGGACTAAGAATTTAAAATACAACTAGAAAATCCTTCAATTACCCCTATTTTGTAATTGGAGCTCCTAATACAGTTAACTCAACACGCTTATATGTACCCTAGAAAAGCCATGTTTTAATCCTAATCCCATTTTGTAAAGGCAGCACTTTCTTCTAATCCCTATCCATTATTGTATGTTTGAAACTGTAATTAGATCATCTCCCTGGAAATGTGATTTAATCAAGAGTGGTTGTTAAACTGGATTAGGTAGAGGTGTGTCTAGTTTAAGATTAGGTAGAGGTGTGTTTAGTTTAATTATGAATTAGTTTCATAGGGGCGAATCCCAAGATTGAAGGCTCAACCTATTGAATTGGTTGTCCCCACTGCTTGCAAGATTATTAGGAATTCCCCAGATGAGGAAGTTTAATATTTCCTCCTTTCTCCCAGTCCCCCAAGGGGACTTTGCAAATACTTTTGTATTTTCTGCCCAACTTGCTCACTTTTTCACCTTTTTTAACAATTGCTATATGGGTAATGCTGACTTTCACAGCTTCAGAGCTCTAACTCTGGATCTCAGGTGTCACACAAATACCCAAAGTTCCAGG
>PVIY010049547.1:0-16671 GCA_004026745.1 Myrmecophaga tridactyla | reverse complement strand
TATTTCCAAAGAAACAAACTCCACATTTGCCACTGAATTTCTAATTTATAACTTTGCTCAAAATATTCTTTAACCTTTATTCTATAACTCACTGCTGATTGCTGCTTAATTATACTGTACACATTTTTCAAATTCTGTGACATTTTCATTGTCTCCAAATTAAATATGAATTGGCTATAGTATTTGGGTAACATGCTGGAATTGTTATCCTTCCCTGCATGAATAGAATTGTAGTAAATAAGAAGCACATTTTCCCATATATGCAAAAATGTTCTTGAGCTCCACACTGAGTTCAAATGTTAAAAATAATTATGAAAAATAAGAGAAAGTATAATGGTAATGTGTCTATGAAAATGTGTCTATAGAGCGTATTAAGAGTGTGTTCTTGAGAAAGATTATTGTAGCCTGAAAGTGCTAAGTCCTTATTGAGGATAGAGCTGGAAACAATAACTTCATTTGAATACCAGAATTTTATCTCATGAAAAGTGCATAATTTTTATCTACATTATATTGAAAATGAAAATACTTGCACAGAGCACTGAGATGTATTTATTCATTATGTAGCAATCCATTAATTTGACTATTGAAAAAAATCCTCTTAGTTTTTGTGTAAGATACAATTATTTATCAATCTCCTGTCTAAAAAACTAGATAGTTCAAAACAATAGGCCTTTAAATAGCATGTTCAAGGTCAGAGAAATTTAAATCTATAGGACATACAGATTAGGTCAAGCACTTTAATTCAAACCTTATAATCAACACCTAGCTCTTTCAGTGAATATTGCTTACATTTGTGTTGATCAGTCTGAATGATGAAAACATTTATAAGATTCATCTCACACATGCATAGTTGGTCTCTTTCGCTAGGCTCTAAGCTAACTGTAAAAACAATTGAAATCTCAGATTACTCTGCATTCTTATTGCCTACCAGACAGAATTTAACCCAGTATTTCATTATTACATTTATAATTAGATTGGAAATATATATATAAGTATATATATATACTCATTTGCTATTAATGCATTCACCATTTACTCTATTAACCATATTGATGCAATGTTTTCTATGTAATCGAAGTGCCACATTTCCAATACAGCCAGTGCACTGGTTGCTTTTTTATTTACTGAAATATTTCTATTCCAAGTGTTCAATAGCTACCATTCTGAGCCTGTCAAACCTAATCACTGTTAAGTATTATCAGTTTAGGATAAATAAAGAGGAATTTGATTATGTGTCTCTCAGTCTGAGAGATTATGAATAATTTATAAAATATCACTTGCTCCTGCAAATGGCTTGCTGATCAATCCAGGGTTTTTCTCAATCTGTAAATTATTTTTGAAAGACATACACATAACAATTGATCACATTTTGTTATATAAATCATAACATAGGAAGTTTATTAATAATTTAGTTTTCACGAATAGCCATAGCACAACCATGCCTTATCCATTTGATTTGAGATTATAATGGTTTATATAATTACAATGATAAAAGAGAAGGTTCAAGAACTAGGAACCCTTTGGTGTTGTTTCAAAACAAGGCTATACTTGAGAATCACCAAGACAGTCATGAGAGCTTTATGAACCCACTCCCACAAGCTAGTTATATATTTCAGTATTAAGCTTAAGAACCAGAGAAGAGTTATATGTGGTTTATCTTGTGGCTTATTTCCCAGACCTTTCTTCATCAAATTAATGTATTCTTCATATGCCATTTGTTCCTCCCCAAAGGAAAACTATAATTTTCCTTTACAAACTGATGTATAAATCAGGGTAACCAGGAACCTGTTTTCTGTTATAGTTTGAATTTAAACCTGTGGTACTGGCAAACCATGGAGATTTTGTTTTTCTGGATTTTTCATTTAAAATGCTTTTGTCTTAAAATGACTAGGATTAGATTTGGTAGTCTTACATTTTTATTTCCAAATTCTGCATTGATATTGTCCAGATGTATGTGTGGCAAACATCTAAAGAGTATAATTTTCAATTATAAATCCATTTAAATCTGAACAGCAATAAACAACCTATGCTGTTCTCCTGATTCTTTTCAGATGAAATTAGACCAGGGCAGTGGTGGCTAAAATAAAGCTAACTTCTTGCAACTTGGGGGTTGGGGGTTGGTAGTAGAGAAGTATCAGACAATAAGGCACCCACTGGTCACATAATGGTCTTAGTACATGGGTTTATTCATTTTGCCATTTATTGCATGTATGTATGGTGTATCTTCTGGCTGTCCAGAAATTGCTGGAGTTCCTAGTTTTTTTGTTTGTTTGTTTAGTTGGTTTTTGTCACATGGCAATGCATATGGTGGCATTATCTCATTTCCATCAGGTTTCCATAGACTCCATCTTCTGGCTGCTCCTCATGGCTTCCTCTTTCTCTGTCCAATTTATATTGCCTATAAGGCCTTTAGTCATATTAGATTAAGGTCCCCCTCATTCAATGTGGTCACATCTAAAGAAATAACATCTTCAAGTTCTTATTACAATTGGGTTTAGACTCAAAGGATCAGGGTTTAGGACCTGAGGAATTCTTTTGTGGTGGGACATGATTTAATCTTCAACATCATATCAGTTTTTAAATATTTTATTGGTTTTATTTTGAAGTGAGCTTTTGAATAGCAGTGAATAAAAGACACTTCATGTTTAATGAATATGAATCTGCATTTTGCACAAAAAAGTATGATAATATGTAATTAGTCCAATTTTTGTTGACATTCTATTAAAACATGAAAACAAAGATGTTGAATAATCAATAAAACCATCTTCAAAATTATTGGTCATTTCAAAAGAATTTCCCTAAAGTTTAACAATCATAAAGTCTGCTGAAGGTATATTCACATCACTCTGTAAAGGATGACTTTTCTTTTAGGTCAAATATTCATAATTCTCAATGAAATTTTTTGCCTTCAATTTCAAGTTGCTCTGTGTATGCATGAAAGCATTAGTGGAGGTATAATCATTAAAATATTTTTTCCATTAGCAGAAGAATGGCATTCCAAATGTGTGAGTTCAGCTCAACATCAGAGTCATTGGATGCATCAAAAGAAAATAATTGAAGAAGACATTTTTGATGACCAATTTGGTTTAATTATATAAATTGATATGTATGATAATAGAATAAATTTAAAACTCTTGTAACTTAGCCATTCCTTTCCCACAGCACCCGCCCTCTACTACATTTTTGTGGTCCTTCCTTGATTTAGTTTTGTTCCTTAGATACAATCAGGGAAAGGTTATGAGCAGGGAGTCATAGTGGCTGCTGTTCATTTCCTCCAGCCAGCACCACAGAGGATGCTTGCTCAGAATTTTCCCTGATTGTATCTGTGAGAACCTCGTGGGCTTCATGGAGGATAAGGTGGAAGGAGCCCAAATTTCCCTGTCTGGATGTCTAGCGGTTTCCTGCTTTCAATAGCCCACATTCAGCATTTAGCAATTCATTAAAATGTGTGTCTGAATTCTGAATCTCTTTATAGACTTATATAGTGTTAAGGATGGTTGCTGCCACAGAAAAGTAACAATTTGGTTCCTGTTTCTCCCTGCTGGCACCTGTCTCCCTCCAGATTTAGAAGGTAGTGGTTTGCACGCCAACCTGAATTCTAGATGCTTTTAGGAAATCCATTAATTTGCAGTTTGTTCAGCTTTAGATCTTGTTATAACTATGGGAGTATTTTACCTGCCACCTCTTGATGAGCACAAATAGTCCCTTAATTTTTGGTGATTTTTCTTAGCCATTTCAGTAAATATCTCAAGGCCACCTAATTAAAAATGCTTCAGTTTAAGTGTGGTGTACATTCCATAGTATTTGCCATCCCTAGGGATAATTTTTTTCTTTGTTTACCCCAGGGCAAATCCCCATAGCTTTTTATTCAACTGAAATTTCTGTGCTTGAACAATTCAATGAAACTTCTTTCCAGAAAAATCAAAGAAGGAATGAAAAAGTATATTCTGCATATAATCTTCTATTCATTACAATAATATATACAGAATCAAATTGGTAGATTGTATATTAAAATTTGCTATGTACCTGACTCCATTTTGTAATTATTTGTTATATTTATTTATCATCTACCAGTATAAATTATCAGATCATAAACTCTCTTGTAGTTATATAGATATACATATATAAAAGATATATACACATTTGACCAAATCATTACACTGTATCCTTAAGATGAGTACATTTTATACTGTGTAATTTGCATCTCACTTCAATCAATTATGATATTTAGAAATGAGAAGCGGTATTTCAACCATATCATCAAGGCGTGGATAACAAATATACTATGAACTAGATATGTTTTGTTTTGTTTTTTATAATTCATACAATGTTTGTTTGCATATAAGTTCAACACTTTATTTTGATATCGTAAAACACTGACTTATACGTGTTAAATAAATATTTGTTCAATATATAAACACATTATTTAATTCTATGCTGTTGCAAAGTTACGTTACTTTCCCTGGATAAATACTGTGTTAGTAGAGGTTCAGCTATGGAGAATGTAGATTTAGGAATGATTTGCTGTTGTTTTCATTCATATTAAGCTGAGCTTGATAATTATATGCAATATTAAATATGATGCTGTCACTGATTTATAGCCATTTTGTTCAATATATTTGTTTATACTTTATCATGTCAAATTTATGTTTGCATAAGTGTCGGTGAATGAATTAATTTCAAATAGGGTAAAGGATTCTGTGAATTGAAGTGTACTATAATTTAGAAATTTAAAAAATAACTTTGATTTAATATACAAGTGAAAATTAGAATTGATTGCTAATATCAGATATATTACCTTGGTCCTTCATTGTCAAAGCAAAATAACATATCTACACTTCACAGGTGTAATTTAGAAAACTGAAATGTTTTTTCCAATATATACCTCAGAAAAGCCATGTTCTTTTAATCCTAATTCAATGCTGTGTTGTCAGACCTATTGTAAGGTGGGATCTTTTGATTACATTGTTTCCATGGAAATGGAACCCACCCAATTACCTTTTGATTAGGTGGAGCTGTGACCCCACCCATGCAAAGTGGGTCTTAATTAGTTTACTGGAATCCTTTAAAAAGCTCATAGGGAGAAAAAGAGCAGAGAACCTATACAGATAGCAAACACCCAGACACACACTTTAGGAGATGCCTGGAAAGCTGACATAGAGACAAAAGAGATGGAACCGGGTGACAGATATTTGGAAATGCTAGGATAAGAGATGAAACCAAGAGTTGACTCAAAGAAGCTAAGCCACACACACTTAGAGAGAAAGCCACTGGAATCAGAGCTGTTTGAAACCAGAAGCTGGGAGAGAAGACAGCAAACATCAGCACATGCCTTCCCATGTGACAGAGAAACCCTGGACAACATCTGCCTTTTATTCAGAGTCAAAGTATCTTTCTCTGGATGCCTTAGTTTGGACATTTTCATGGCCTTAGAACTGTAAATTTGTAACTTAATAAATCCCTTTTATAAAAGCCAATTCATTTCTGGTATATTTCATTCTGATAACATTAGCAAAACAAAACAACAACCTTAGGTTTTGCTAATTATCTTAACCTAGATAAAATATTTCTTTCCTTAAAAAAAGAAAACTGGAGATTTCATTTTTATTCTAAAAAGAGAATTAGAGTAGGATGTTGATCTCTGATTGATCAAAACATGATCTATAACCTGTGATTCAATGAATATTCACCAGATGGCTCATAATATGTACATTTGGATTTCAAACTTACTTAAATTTTACCTTCTTTATACAACCTTTTAGTGTGAAATATTTATTATACACTAAAATTGCAGCCAGGAATACAATGGCATACATGGTTTTTAGAAAATACCTAATTATAGAAATTTAATCAACTAAAAGCCATTTAAAAAGAAAATCACCTAGATTTCTGTCTGCAGGTCCTCTAAATCATGGAGATTATTATTTCATCAAATGTAATGTAAAATCATAGGAAATGTAAGAGAATTAAAATTTTATCTTTACTTTTTATTAAGCAAAATAAAATGTGCAAAGAATGATGAAAACCAACTTAAATTTGTAAAAATAGAATAAATTATCAGAAATGTTATACATTTGTTATTTAATATGTAATAGCATAAGTAATGTGTGGGAAAAAATGGATGTTTCATCTTATATAAAATACTTCAACTGTGTTATAAATTAAGGTCTTAAAAGTTATAAAAGTAGAAATGAAAAATTGGCGATTTGATAAGTTTGGGGAGCAAGTTTGGTAAGGTTAGATTAGTCTTTTGATCGTCTCTGGTCTCATCATAAGCCATTGCTATTTTGAAGCATGGTGACACAGAAAAAAAGTGATAAGATTAGACTATTCCAATTATTATTAATATCAGCGAATGAGAAGCATTAACTAGGTAAGCAATTGTATTTCCTGAAGCAGTGCAAAGTACAAATGTAGTGGAAATAATATAGAACAGTGGTAAATTGTAACATAGTGAGAAATATAATAGAGAGAAAAGAGTATATAGCCTTGAAAATTAAGATATACTTGGAGAAATGTAGAAACAATCAAGAAATTGCAAAAACTGTGGTTCAGAGAGAATATAAAAGAATTACAGAGAACATTAGAAGGTGCTCAACATCTTTAACCTTTAGGGAGGTACAAACAAAACTCTAGTGAAATACTACTTCATATCAAGTATGATGTTGATATTTGAAAATATAAATAATAACAATTGGTGAATATGTGGAAAAATTGGAATCCTCATACAAGAATAAAATATAAATTTGTGCCACCACTTCGGAAAGCAGTTTGACAATTCCTCGATGGAAGAGAAAGAATTTCCAAATGCATGCCTCCCCAAAGAAACATTAAAAACCTGTTTTTTCTTTCAGAAACCATAAGAACCAGCTATCTGAGAAATCTGGAAAACAGTCAACAATATACAGCAACCAATGTTCACTTAGAAAACAATAACCTCCATGCAAGTTGTGCGTAGATACAGATAACTCCAATTACCTAAATCCAAAAGTACCACACAGCAACCCTTACCAACAGTTGCACCCCATTTCCTTATAAGGCAGCCATGAGTTTTTTAGAAATCCCATAATTTCCTCACTTGAAGGAGTTACCTTTAAATTTTTCCTTCTGTCTTCTAATTCTTACATGTGAAAAGTGTTACAAAATTTTGCTAATTAAAAGAAATATGGGAGGGCGGGCCACGGTGGCTCAGCAGGCAGGAATGCTTGCCTGCAATGCCAGAGGACCTGGGTTCGATTCCTCGTGTCTGCCCATGTAAAAAAAAATAAAAAGAAATATGGGAAATTGTGTTGATGTGCATTCCAGAGACACTAGTCCAGAGAAGAAATATGACTTTTCATTGAGCTGGATTTATTGAAATGAGGGCAGTTATCAGAAATTCTGTATTCATTATGCACCTTGAGTAGGTGGGATAGGTTCTATTGGATTTATAAGGTGGTTAATTAAACAGATGACACAAGGTCAACCTATGACAATAAAATTTGAAATATCAAATATTCCTTAATATAGAGTAGTGAATCAAGAGATAGATAAGATAAATACATTTGGATGTTCGAACCATTCATCAAACTTCTGACCATGTGCCCTAAAAGGAATCAGAGTTGAAACAAGCACAAATATCCTTGCAGTATACTGTAGTGTTTTCTTTCTTTTTTAAAAACAAAAAGCAGGAGTGTTGGTGATGAAGCTGGAAGACATTGCTATTGAAATGGTGTCCTAAAATCTTGGGATGATGATGAAAACTGGTAGCACAACTTCCAGAAGGAAGGAGGCATGGCCAGATTGATAATAAAAATTGCAGAAAATGAAGCAATAATGAAATTCCTGGGACAGAAATAAAGGGGAAACTCACTGAGATAATTCTTATTCTAAAATGATAATTATAAACCTAGATCTTGTGATTGGAAGCTAACTTGTGTCATCAGTAGACTATCACCCAGTGCAGATTTGAGTCAGTTTACAGAACAAGAGCATCTTTGATGAAAAAGAAAGACCCCATTTAAGAAAGACCTTGAAATTTCACTTCATATATACTATATATACCATTTCAATACATACATACTATATATATTCAATGGTCTGTTACCTGAAGAAGAAAAATATGGGCCTGATTTATTATCTTCATCATGCAATTAGCTACAAGTAAACTACAGAATTATTATATTCCACTCATTAATGGCTGTACATCAAAGTGAGGATTGTATATATTCAGTTTCAGAAACTTAAGTGGTATATATGAATGAACTCTTTGCAATGGAAACTGAATATGTAGATATTTGTGTACCATGAATTTTCAATTAAGTACCCCTCTAGACAGGAGACATAATTCTCTAGGTGATAAGGTGACTCATTGTGTAAAGCCATGCAGTTCCTTAACAATTCCTTTCAATATTGGATTAATAGTTTCAAAAATACATGGTGTTGGTGGCAAGGATTAACTCCATGCATTACTAGGGGTTATCTGGCTACTACAGCCCTTCACTATCAAACTTGCCAATAATTGAGAAGAATGCTGAACTTTTGGTCAAGCTCTATGTATTAAGGAGAGCAACCAGCTTCTTAGCATCAAATTGCTAATTCTTACACAACTTTCTTCATACTGGGAGCATTTGTTTGTACTCAATGGAATATATACTTATTCTAAGTAAGCATTTGCTTTGTTTGCCATAATGCTTCTGTGAGAAGCACCTGTTGTGTGTTACTATTTGCTTTATGCACTGTTAAAATGATCTCCACCAAACCAATTCTGAAAAAATCACTCATTTTGCACCAAAAGAATAAGGCAGATTTATATCTTTATTGATTTGTCTTACTATGAACTATATCATCCAGAAATAAGAGACATAAATCTTTATTGATTTATCTTTTTGTTGTTTTATCCCATGGTTTGAAAGATGCTATATATATATATATATAATATCCTAATTTAATATATTAATTGTATTTTATTATTTTATTATTAATTTAAAAACATAAAAGGGATCAGGATCACTCAAAGTTTGTTTGCAAGAGTGATAGTTGCATCTCTGTGAAAGCATATTAATAACAGCTGTTTTTTAAAAATAAGTGTGAATTGATGTATGTATAAGTTAATATGTGGAGAAAATGTTGCGCATTGGCTCAGTCACCTTATATTCCAAACTGCTTCCGTTTTGTCTTCCTACACTACAGAGGCTGCAAATAAAATGTAAAATGACTGTCTTTCTCAGGTGACCTGGCAATGAGAGTTCAGAACATGATTAATATGTCCAGCTTAGATTCACTTATGTGAGAAATGAATTTTTATTCCCATAATTAGGAAGAGAGGCAGAATTTGAGGAATCTCCTTTACTGATATACTTGAAAATAGTAACCATAGGAAAGACTTCTAATCATAGTTAAGTGTTGGTGTTTTTGCAGTAATAAATTCCTGATTTTGGCAGAAACAGTGTAGGCTTGGTAGCCTCATACTGCAGAGTGGCTTTCTGAAACTTTCCTGGAAGTTCAACTTGGAACATATTTCTTCAGCCCTGCTAATAAATCACTTTCTCTGATCCCTGCTAAAGTATCTATTCTTTGAAGTTTAATCTTTCCTCAATTAAATGATACCACATAATGTTAAATAAGTAAGTAAAAGACACTTATCTATGAAAAAAAGGAAGATTATCATTAAAAAAAAAAGATGGGTAACATTGAAAGAACAAGAGCAAAATGTGAAAGTTAAAAATTTAACTAAAATCATTGGAATTAATAACTTGACAGGTACCAAATAGACTCAATGCAGATTATTTCAGCATATCAAGGTTTTATCAATGTTTGTGCTTTATTTTTTTTCTACAGCTCTACTTTGTGGTGCTTTATTTTCCAGTTTATTTTATGACTATTTAGATCTTTTCCATGAACTTATACTTCTGTTGAATTTTATGTCTAGGACTTGAGACCTAGGTTTAATGTACATTTTTCCTTAGGAGGTTTCTTCTGACAGGGCAGGGATCCCTACTTACAAAAGTCAATTTTAAAATAAGCACTTAGTTGTTTATTTTCTTTCCCACATATGATATAGATTTGAAATCATCATTCTGTGAACCTATGGCCACTAATTATCAAGTGGCTCCCCCACCCACACTCCTCATTTCTCTTGTGGCAAATTCAAGATAGGTAAATTTTGGTTTGGTTTTCTCTGAGGGCCCACATTTATATATGAGATCTTCTTATTATACTTAATAAATTCCATAGTTACTAATCCTTTTATCCTGTTTCCAGTACTGCATGACTCCCTGTAAAAGAATAATTTCACTGAGATCAGCCAGATGACCTTTGGAAAAAGAAGATTTGAGATTTCTCTTTGACTTTTCAAGATTATTTATCTGTTCTTTTATGTCTTTCCTAACAGCTCTGTTGGTCTCCCTTTAAAATTTTCAGTAGTATTCCAAATTACTAATTCTATAATCAATTATACAATTAAATAAATAATAAACTAAAGATAATCTCATGTATTAACTTTTTTAATTTCAAGAGGTTTTTAACCTTCTTTTCTCCCAGGTGTTTAGAGAACTTTACTTGGCCAGCCTGTGGTGCTCCAGTGCAGTATCAGATATTTTATTGACACATTGTAGCTCATGCCACATTGCAGTATTGAGAGGATGAGAGATTTAACATTGAAGATACATACATTCTAATTCAGTATTTCATCCAAGTAAAACAGAAGATTAATTTCATTAGTTTTTGATCACACAGCATTTAATGAGAATACCCTCTTCAATAAGACTGAAGTTTTCCATAGGACTGAGATTCAGTAGGACTACCAACAAGAATCCCAGAGGTTAACTCCAGAAGCAAAATCTGGAGCCAAAATCTACAGGCTGAAGTACATCATTTCCTGGTAAGCCAAAATCTGACGCACCAATTTCATTAATTTTCCATTTAAGGACATTTCCTTCTGAAGTACATTCTTATAGATTTCATCATTTTTTAATTTTTATTTTTTGTCATATTTAAGACATAATTAACTTTCATCCATTCCATAATATTCCTACATTACATTTTGCCATGATGTAATGTAAAAGATGGATTCTTTTATAATCTAATTGTGTTGAGGACTGAAGCTATGGGTAACTCTATTCTCCCTTTTAATATGTTATTTTAGGAGATGTGTGGAAATATTTGAATTTAGGTACTCACAATATACCTAAAAGAATATGGAGCTTGGAAAACTGATTTTTACCCTCCCATCTTTCCAAGTAGAAAATGGTAGAAAGGACATGAATTAGCAAATACATCTTATCTGGCACAAACTTTCCCTTTAATGCTTAATTATGCTTAAAGAAAAACTTCTACCCATATAAAATAATAAGCTATTAAATAAAGAACAGAATACTGTTGCTTAACTCAAAGCCACTATATCTCAAACAACCAAAAACAAGTTCAGTCTCTTCACCAAAGGGAACGCCAAAGTAATCAGTTTCATTCTTCTTTGGGTAATATTCATTTGTCTTGTAGTTCAGTAAAAATCCCTCTTTACTATCTTGCAAGATGACACAAATTTAAAAGGTCAGCACCAACACTATTTTTTCTATAAACTATTTGAGAAAATGTGGATGGATAAGGAAATAAGAAAAATATGTTGACAGGTAACACTGATATTTTCTTCAGTTTTTAAAATAAAACCATTATTCATAAAGTACCTTATTCAGGATGGACTACTGTGTGCTTCTTAATATATAACATCAAAATATCAAAGGCGTAGTATGAATTTATTTCTCACTCCCAATATATGTTAGATGCAAATTGGCAGAAGGCTCATCTCCATATTTTGCTCCTTCTGGGATCCAAGAAAATGTCATTTGAATTATAATCAGTAAGTGGCAGATGGAAGATAAGATTGAGAATAATGCAGAGGTTAGTGCGTACATTCATTTGTAACTGACGTGGTATTTCTGCCTCTATTTCATGACCCTAAATAGTCTAAAAGAAATATCTTTAATTATAAAAGTAAGGAATTGAAATCATATTAATTGTCAAAATGAATGTGCTAATTATTTGCAGATCATTTTCAGTTCCAAATCTACCCTTCAATATCTAACCCTAAAATGTAGTGATATGCTCTGCAAACTGCCTTACCACATTTGCCAGCTGGTTTCCTGAAATTAGAGCAAAATTGGAAAGTAGGAGAGAAGGGACTTTTTTCTTTCTTTCTTCTGTTGTTTTCCCTTGATAGTTTTCTATAGGACCACAACAATGGTGACTTCATAGAGACTATTGGCCCCAGCTTTAGCTTATTTTAAGATTCCCAGAAGTAGCCACATCACAGCCCTCAAGTGCTCTGCACACTAAGTTTGTGGGGTAACTCCTCTAACCTTCCAGGAACCAAATGTAAACATACAACATCAAGTATTCATAAGTAAGAAGACAAACTCCATGAAGCCTCTACTCTGAGCTCCTGATTTCTGAAAACCCAACTTTTCCTTCTGAGCAAGCCATCCGTATATCAATCCCTTTTATGACTATCCCCAGAAGTCAGACACATGTAGTTCATTTTTTAAAAACCTAATCCTGAGGTGATAGTTATTTCTGAGTTAACTTTGTGTACCCATATTGTCTTTCACCAGTGTCAAACTGTATATGCTGCTCTTTGTATGAAATCTCTGCCAGTGGTATATATGTATTTTCCTGTCTGAATACTAATTGATACTCAAAAGAATGTAAATGTTGGTGAATGCAAAAATGACTTTCATTTATGTGATATATGCATCATCACTCCATTACCTATCCTATTTATCTTTGACATTATCACAAATGTCATCTAAGTATATTTCGATAGTGATTGAAGAGAACCAAGGAGTTATTAACATGGGCTGGGATCTCAAAATGATTTTGCTTGTATTCGATATTAGTAATTTTTAATGAAAAGAACTCAGAGTGTGGTTTTCATTGCAATTACCCCTTTGTGGATTTTGTAAGTGTAGATACAAAAAAGAAAGCTAACATAATTTTCCCAGATGCAAAAATAGATTCCCCTGCCTTTTTCTTAGCCAAGTTACTTTTAAAAACTTTTCATGGTTATTCTTTCTCTGTCCATTTGAGATGTACATAAATATTTTAGAAGCTAATAGTACTTTTGTAAACCAGGCATTTTTTTTTCTTAAGGACTTGGGAGCCATCTCTTTGAAACATAGTGAACAGAGAAGATAATGTCCCAATTTCTGTGGGAGAGTAGATACCTGCAGGCACCTGCCTCAAAGTGGTCTTTATCTCTCATTCAGATATGAGAAGTTCATTTTTCCTCTGAATGATACCAGTTGTCCAGATGGCCACCCCAATTACCAGCTGAATTTAGGATGAGCCATGTATGAAAAATGGTATTGTCCAGTTTTCTGGTTATCCTTTATATATATGTATACAGATGTAATAGGTTGCATCTGTTTGGCTATTTAAGAGTGAAATTTATTTTTCTCTATTTGCAGTCTCTTTAGCAAATTGCCTGTAATGCATGTCACATTATGGTTCAATACTTGTTCAATAATAAAACTCTTTTCCCTCTCTTCTACTTTTGTGAGAAGTTTATCTGAATTGGCAAAGAAGTTTTTCTTTTCTTTAAAAGAGAAAAAAAATCTTTTAATTCTATTTCCCCCAACAGTTTCTCTAAGGTGCTTGATGTTAGGCAAAGGGTCTTTAAGGAATCTACATGGGGCAGTGAGTCAAAGCTTAACAGGTTTATTGAGAGAGAGAGAGAGAGAGAGAGAGAGAGAGAGAGAGAGAGAGAGAGAGAGAGAGAGCAGTGGGAGAGTAGGCAGGTGGGAGGCAGTGAAACCTGCCAGCAAAAGGAAGGAAAAATGGCTCCAACTCTCTTTCTGGCAGCTTGTAGTTTTAAAGGAAAAAATGCACCAAGAGGGGTGGGGGGTGATGTGTGGCTACAGGCATCGCAGAGAAATATCAGGTTGGTGCAGATCATGATTTCATGCTCATGGGTATCTGGTCTGCCTTTTGTGGGTGGAGCATTGACATGTTTGTGTTCACTTATCTTGTCAGCCCACCAGGTCCTATCAGAGTAGCTGTTGAGGGAGAGAAACTGAAGGGGATGTCATGCCACAGAATCCGTTCTGTATGTCAAGTTTTATTTTCTGAGATCTGACATTCCTGCCTTTTATTTTAATAAAATTGACGGGAGTTGGGATTAGGTTTGGGGGGATGCCTTAGCTCAGCTCAAAGCAATTTTCAGAAGGAACAGGGGCATTGTTTTCTTTTCCACAGTCTACCTCCTTTTGTCAAAGGGGCAGAATTGGGGAAGGAAAAATTGAAAAACTGGTTTGAGCCAGGCAGATCATCATTAATTGGACTTCTAGGCCTCTTTTGTTGAAACAGGCTGATATCATTGTTTTTGCTGTGGCAAGGAGCAGGTTTTAAATTTTTGTTGTAGCAGGAGCATGTTTTCTGAATTCTGCTAGTTGGTCACAGCTGCTATTGACCTGTGAATAAATCTAGTCAGACATTTTAAGAGGCAGAGGACTAGGAAAAAAATTAATAGGAGGTTAATTAAATAGGAGTGGGTTGTTAATAAGATCTAAGGGGCAAAGGGATGAATTGATGAAAATAGTTGTTATTTTTGAGGAGTTTAGTATTTTCAGGTTTAAGAACTTCTTTGAAAATGGAACAATTTGGATGTTTTACATTTTTGTAAAATGAACTCGACTCAAATTTTATAGAGCATTAGACATTTTTTAGGGTTTCTAGGAACATTTTTGTTTGGGGTTTGCCATATTATGGCAGTTTGTAATATCTGGCCAAAATTTGCATAAAAGTAACCTCCACAATAAACTCTTGACTTGATTTGAAATCTCTTAGTGATTGAAACTCTATTTCTTTTCCTCCTTTTGGTCCATTAATCCATGTCAGGGCCAGGCTCATCTTTGGAGTTTATACCTCACAGTGCCAGGGTCAGCTGTGTTCTTTGATACCAAGGTCAGTTGTATTTCATGCTGCCCATGCGAGGTTTATATCCCTGGAAATTATGTCCCATGTGCGGGAGTAAGCTCAGAGTTTGACTTAGAGAGAGACCACATTTGAGCAACAGCAGGGATTTTCTGAAGATAGCTCTTAGGCACTAATTCTAAGTAGGTTTAGTTTTAGTTTACTATTATGGAAACAAGTTTCATAAGGGTAAGCCTTATAATTGAGGCCTTGGCTGCCTGGGGAATTGCTAGTAGTTTCATCTTTCCCAGTCCTTCAAGGGAGTTTACAGACACTTTTTAAAATTTTTTGCTCCAAATACTTTGAATTGCAGAGTATAAAACATTAACTTGCATAAAACATCAATATTTTGTTCCTTATTCCAGATTTTATATTAAATAAAGCTTAACTAGGTTGTTTAATTTACTAGACAGATTAAATTAGTGCAAATTTTGGACAAAGTAAGCATTTTTCTTTTATCTCACACAAAAGTTAAAGCTTGAAAATACAAACGATATTATTTTTTACCTTGTATATTGATTTACCTTGATTTTAACTATATCAGTTTCATCACATCTTTAATTGGAGTTTGGTCTCTTGTAGTTTTTTAATTGTTCCTGTGTGGACCCATGGTAACTTTCAGAGCTGCAGAACTAAATTTGAGTTTTAGATGTTATATAGACACTTAAAGTTTCAGGGAATTACTGGGTTATATAAAGAATAAAGTACCTCAAAATTTAATAATAGTTAATCCTTACAATCTGAGCTTTAATCTTTATAAGTTTTTTATGAAGCTATTTCAGAAATAAAAACATTAGTTGTTTTATATTAAGAAATCATAGCAGAGGTTTTGTTCTATTATATTTTTGCACATTTACCATAGTTATGTTACTTAACAGATAAAATATAATATATATAGTTTAACTTTTCTTTTAAAGTTGAGCACATATATTTTTAGAGAGGGGTTAGAGCAAAAAGTGCAACTGACAATTTCTCTGTTTCTATGATCTGTAGCCTTTTTCAATTAATTGAAACCATGATTATTAACACCATACCATTCCTTAAC
This sequence comes from Myrmecophaga tridactyla, assembly GCA_004026745.1. Taxonomy (NCBI): domain Eukaryota; kingdom Metazoa; phylum Chordata; class Mammalia; order Pilosa; family Myrmecophagidae; genus Myrmecophaga; species Myrmecophaga tridactyla. The sequence goes on along the minus strand of PVIY010049547.1, from coordinate 680 downwards.
ATTATATAGATTAGTACTAGGATATGACATTGATAGTGAGAATATTGTCAAATTTTTAGGAATTTATACAATGTTCAAATACATGAATACTTTATTTAAATTTAATTAGTAAGAAGATGGAAAATTCTTTTTAACCTTGTAATATATTTCAAATACTTCTTATGCAATAGGTTAAGTTATTTTAGTACCTTAGCACCTTATCTATACAAGGTGAAAGAACAAATTATTTGTAACAGTTTTTCCTAAAAGTGAGAAGACTTGTTTTCTGAAATAAAGGATAATGCCAGCATAAACATTAATAAGGGTATTATTTTGATGTAAAATATTTTAGAAAGTATTTGAATGATTAAGAAAAATTGTCTTTCAAAATACTTTATATTAAGAGCATACTAACAATCTATGTTAATAGAACACAGAGAAAACTTAACTTTAGTATTGTATGAAACTCAGCTTAACACAAAAGTTTTCCCTTTTTGGAAATATATGGTAAACAGACCTATTAAATACTGTTTATGACAGCCAGAATTCACTTTTATAAACTTGTACTTTATAACTTGTTACAATTAATCTATGACAGACAGAGTTCATTTTTGGAACTTTTTCTTTATAACTTTTTACAATCCATTAGAATTTATAATTAAAAATGATGATAAATAAAATTCATCTCCTTCAATTCTTTA